>JAQFXT010000985.1:0-22390 GCA_034683725.1 Strigamia crassipes | reverse complement strand
GCAAGCACTCACACTGATTTACCAAATGGTGATCGTGACTACCCAAATAATACAACCCCAGAATGTCATCGTCACATGGTCAGTGGGCAATGTACTCGTAATAACCATTGATGTCGGATGAAGTTATCTGTGGTTCCGGCATCGATGGTTTTCTCTCGCCGACTTCTAAAATGATCGTCCCTGATCGGCTAGGTTCAGTAGGGCATTGCGCGTGCTTGTTTGAGTCTTGTTTCGAGTCTTGTTTGAGCGAGAGGAAGAGTCGCGGTTTTTGCGTTAGAACTGTTGGTGGCGTTGTTGTAGGCGGTGGGTGCGGAGTTTGTTCTTTGCTTTTTTCCTCGGTTTCCTCGAAGGTTGGTACCGATTTGATTGTTGTTGGCTTTTCTTCGCGAGAGGTATAGGCCACTGCTGGAACGGTGCTTGACTCTCGCTTTGGTAGGGTTCTTCGGGTTTGCCTCACTCGTTAGTACGACAGGTCGAGATTTGGCTTTTGTTCGACCGACTGGTGTTGAAAGGCTGCGCTGGAGGGGATTAGCCCGTTTCGTGCGTTTCTCATTGCGCATGATTTGAAAACTTTAGTCCACGACGACAACCCATGCTGCGATAGGTCGTCAAGTGTTTCGGAACGTATCTCGCTCTGACAACTGGACATTGCATCCGATTACATATTTTTCAAAACGTTTAGAGCAACCTCTTTGATGGCACGAATACAGGCTCGCTGTATGCTGGTTTGCTGAAAACTACCGATTTCGACGACTCGTTCACGCGTCTGTTCGGTTACTGTCGAGTCCAAGATTGATCGAAGTTCTATGCGAGTTGGGTTGAACCGTGCCGAGACAGATGTTCGTCCTGACTCCGCGTTTGCCGGTGGCGATCGATGCAGATTTTGATTTTGGGGGGCACTTTTTCCAGGTTGGCGTTGAAGTCTTTTGTTGCCTAGGTCCCATCGGTGCATTGTTCGTTGGGACTGGATGTATCCTCTAGTGGGTCTCCGGGGTGGTTTTGGTAACTCCGGATTTTGCAGCTGGTTTAACTAGAGTCGAATTTCCTCGGTGGTGAATCCTTTTGGTTCTAGGAGTTTGACGACTTTGTTTGAGGCAGTATTACGCACTTCCTGGGCATACTATTCTGCGAATACTCGTCTCGCGTTTGGGTCTTGTAAATCCCTCGAGTAAAAGTGTACGTGTTTTTTCGCTATTGTCCCGGGATGGATAAGCCTGATCTAGAAGTGGTTGCCAGATTGGGGCCAGTGGGTCCAGGTACTCTGGTGTCTCTTGTTGGAGCATTCGGCGCCGTCCTGGGATAAGGCAACGCGTTAAGGTATGGCCGCTCTTCCACCGTCGTATTACTGCTCTCGAGAGATGGAGTTGTATGGTCCATGGTTCGGTGGTTCCACCTACTTCTAAGGCTAGCCTGATTGTTGGCAGTATTGTACGGCGGAATAACGTTCCTGACGAGATATTCTCAATGACTCGGTCTCTGTCTGAGTAAAATGTGAGATTAGCTCAATTTTTAAGGTTTCCAATTGTTTTTTATCCTGTTGTAAGATTTTGTTGGTAGAGGGTGCTGCTGTTGGCCCGGTGGTTTTCCAACACGTGTTGTGTCGAATTTTTGATTTTTTTGTGGATTAATTTGAATAAAAATTTATCCGTCACCTTTAATTTTCTTATGGATTATCTTTATATGTTTTGGCTTTTAAATTTAAATCTGTAGTTTGCTAGTGTCTTTAATAATTGAGCTTTGAAATTTTTGTTAATTTTTTTGGGTTTTGTTATTCGTTTTCGATCGTATTTTCCACGGTGTATTAACCACTCGTTTCATTATTTTTCTTTGGTTCTTAGTCAATGTTAGTTTTTTTTTTTTTTAAATGGCTAACCATCCTTCTTTACCACTCTAGGTGCTGATTTGTTCCACTGTACTTCATTAATCACTTTTATCGGTTGTTTGGCCGGTGGTTGCTCTTCTTCCATTTTGAATTCAGATACTGCGACTTTCTTTTTGTTTTGCTTTCAACTCCTGCGCCTTTTTTGGCTTTTTCTGCAGTTTGTGGAATTTCACGGTGATTTGTGACTTCAGATGCGATTTTGAATTGGTCATGTGATTGATAATTTGTCAGTCTCTAATAATAATGTAGTTATTCTGGGGAGATTCAGATCGTTAGAAAGCCACGAGCGTTCCAATTCAAGGAAACAGGCTATTAGCTTTACAGCTTTAAGTAGTCGAACAGCGATTTGCTCGGTTACTATTTGAAATAACAAATAATGACTTTTTGAACAAAACTGCGCATTTTGTATTTGCACCAGGGGGTCTTTTCGTAATCATTCCCAGCTCTCTCTTCCTCGGCCTTTGTGAGTGTAAATTGTTTAATTATATGAAGTAAAGAAATTGTTTTATTTCAGCATGTACACACAGAAACCAGCCACGGCTGATTTGGAATTTGAAGAAGCAACGTCATCGGCACAATGCTCAGTTGAATTGCCAAAATCTCGTCCAGTACCACGCAGCAGTAATAGCATTCCAGAAGAACAAGAAGAAGTTAACGTAATATTTGATGAAAAACGAGATGAGGAAAAAGAGACAATATCGCCAAAGAACTCATTCGTGGATTTAGCAACTGGACACGGTGATGGGAGCAATGAAGCCACGAGTAGTAGAGAACTAACAAAGATGTCGGATGATAGTTTTGCCTATCCTTCAAAATTGGTAACAAATGCTGAAAGAAATGATTTCGTATTTTAACTATTACGCACAGTCAATTTTTACTGCCTCGATGGAATATTTTAGACTGGATTCCTTTTGACTGGATATATTGTCACCTGAATTATTTTGACCAGTGTATTTACAACTGAATTATGCCGACCTGTTTATACAAACCGAATTATTTTGACCAGTTTAGTTACAACTGAATTTTGTTGATGCAGCAATCATTTTGACTACTAATGCTTTTAAACTCGATTCGTTTCGACCAAGTAGAAATAATCCTGGTCAAAAGGATTTCTTTGGAGGTGAAAATAATTCCAGTCAAAAGGAATCAAAACGTTTTTGGTGTCAAAAATGTTTCCGGTAAAAAAAAAAATCCAGTCAAAGATAATTCGGGTTGCCGGGTTGCCGGGTTGCCGGGTTGCCGGGTTGCCGGGTTGCCGGGTTGCCGGGTTGCCGGGTTGCCGGGTCGCCTGGAATCCTGGTCGAATTAAATTCTGGGTGAAAGGAATTCAGGTTGAAAGTAATTCTTCATTCGACTTTACAATCCAGGAGAATACGAGACATTTTAAACCTTGTTAAACCTTGTTAAACCTTGTTCAACGTACAGCTTAAATAGCTACAGCGTGACAAAACTGTCTCGGGTGTTTTGCACATTTTGATTCTGTATCTGTAACGTTTAGTCAATTAAATTTACTAATCTAATAGTTTTTACCTCAACTCCCTCCCAATGTTTAAGCTAGAAAGCAACTTGTTTTTTTTTCTTCCCGTAGCACTACTATTTTTTATTTACCAGTTTTTTAAACGACACATTTTCGTGTTATGTAACAACTTACTACTGGAACGATATTGTGCCTGAAACAATGACACACTGTTGACTGAAATTAGTGTTTTTGAGCTTTGAATACTGTAGTAATAAACTTCGGTTTACTTTCAATCAAATTAAAGCAGATGCCACTTAAAATTTTATTCCCTTCAGCCTGTATCCTTTTCCACACGTCGGTGGATTGAGGTTTAGAACTCGAAAAAATAATTTTTGTTTTTGAGACCAGTTCTGAATTGAAAAGCACGACGGGGAACCAGCGTGACATTTTGGCTGGACTTTTTTATATTATCAATATAACAACCAGCAATTGGTTCTGTGCTGAGCATTTGCCCGTCGCACCAGTCAGTCAGGTCACTCCCTGGGAATCTCATATTTGTTTCATCTTTGACTGATTAAGATAACTTACCAATAACACGTGCTACCCATCTTTTCCGCGTTGTTTCTAGCTTTTAGTGCCAAATTGTCAAGATGTTGTCCCACATATAGTGGTTTGCACGGCCTAATATTCTTCGCAGGTATTCAGCCTAAGGAATCACGAACACATTCAGCTTTAAAAATGCAAATATTATTATAGAGACAGTTGTTAGACTCTATATTTAACAGCCAGGTAATGTCGTTTGTGTATAAGTTGAAACTTTGAAAAGTCGTGCGCTCGTTTATTTGTAAGTTGTATTAATTATTTCTAGCATTCATTCCCTGCACATCCTTTTTTTAAAAAAAAATGTATTTCAATTGCAGAGTGATGGCAGTCGTTACACTTGGAGAATTGATTTATCAAAGACAGAAAAATATTGGCCAGGTAAAAATAAATTATATTTTGGGTCAATACAGAACATGGGGTGTATTAAATTGGGAACCCCTTGGGGGCTGGTTCACAGGGTCGGTTCTGCCCACTGTGCGACACGTGCATTTGCACGGAGCGCCAATTTGCTCGAGGTGGCAAATTTTGTAGTTGAAATAAATTTTCAAATTGTTTACATTTCTAAATAGTTTTTAAAAAAATTAAAAAAATCAATTATTTTCCAGAAAAAATACTTTCTTGAGTGATAATTGACCCCAGACTGGGGTGAAAATTTGCCCACAGATGGGGTGGGAAAAGTATTTTAGATTGCAAACACGGACCTATTTTGACCAAAACAGACTTAGATTTAAAATTGCAGAAAAAATTAAAAATTAAAAAGATTGTCACTTATGGCATAATGTCTAGTATTGTTTCAAAGGAATAGTCAGCAAAACTCAGGTCTAAAAAACTACTATTGCATATGAAAATAATGATTTTAATCAAATGGTTTAAAAAAAGATTCATTGTAGGGTTGGAAGGGTTAAAGGGAAACAATCGCAGATGCCATTTTCATTGAAAAGTGTGTCCTTTGATGGCGGAGTTAGTAGCAAGGAAGAAAGAGACAAACATATTGGCGGAATTGAAAAACAAACCCACCTGATTTGGTAGATATGTCGATGACATGAATATCATCGGCACTCTAGAAACCATAAAAGAGTTAGAGGAAATGTGGAATTGCACAGGGCCACTCAAAATCAAACTTGAAAGACAAGGGTCTGATATTAAGTATCTTGACACCACGGCCAAGATAGTAACCAACAAAGAGGGCAAAAGGAAAATAGCGACAAAATGGCTGCCCAATCAGTATGGAAGTGGACATGTGGTGCATTGGACATCAGCTCATGCATGGCATGTAAAGAAAGGCATGCTATGGGGCGGTCTGGATAGAATTTAAAAAACTAGCAGTGGGGTTGAGTGTCTGGACGAAGGAGTTAAAGAATGGAGGAGCCACTTTAACAGGAGCGGATATCCCCAGCACTTAATTGACTAATGGTGCAATGAATGGCACCACAGAAAGAAGTTTCCAAGAGACAAAAAGGACCAGAACCAACTTCAATATTTGGGCAGTATGCCTAACAGCACGATAACAAAAAGGATAAGTAGGGCATTCGAATATCGAGGAGCTATCGCAAACCACAATCGATCTACCATCTTAAATCGCACCAAACTTCTGACACCAAAAGTAAACATTGAGGGAGTATTTACATTGCAGGGTATACCATATACCCTGCACTCAATGCAGCAAGATCTACATTGGCCAAACGGGGAGAACGTTGGCAATAAGGATCAAAGAGCATGGGAAACTAATAGAAGACATAAATGATAAAAGCGCGTTGGTACGCCATATCATGGAAACTAAAGGAACCCATTTGTTCGATCTAACCAAAGCCTTCATGATCGAGCAAGAGCCAAATAAAGAACTCAGAGAAAGCAAGGAAAGCCTTCACATTAATCGCATGATTAGTGAAGGTAAGTACCTGAATGGCAATAGAGGGGCAAAGGACACTGAGTGGTGTTACATCACTCTGTATCCAGACCAAGCTCTGGACTTTAAACAAAAAGTCACAGAGGCAGAAGAAGCAGAGAAATGTGGAACTGTACTGCCAAATATTGACAACCAAACAGTCAGCACTGCAGAGAAGCCAGAAGAAACTAACGGTTTAAGGAGGAGCGAACGCTCCAAAAAAGAAACAAGTAAACGTTTAATTGAGACATACAGACGTTCACTTCTGGATGTCAATGATAGGCACTAAACGTTAGTATAACGTGCAGTTTCATTGAACGTTAAGGACGTAGACTGTACGTATAGAAGCATGTGTATTTAAGTGTCACAATTAAATAAAGATCCTCAAAACACCCACTGAGGATGACCAGTGATGGTTGAAAACGTTAAGATAAAATCTTTGTCGCGTATACTTTAATATATCAAAAGTTAGAAGTATTTAAAAGGAAAGCAGTAATTTATTCTACACTAAAAACTACATACATAGAGCGCCACCATGGCCACAAGTGGTGACATCTGGCATTAACAAATCATAAATAGGACACGCATGGTGCCCAGCTGATGCCAGCATTAGTGGTTAAGCATCATGCGTTGCCTTGACAAAAAGAGGCTACAGGGCCTCAAACAAACATTAAAATAAATAAGAAAATAAAGGAAATTAGGGAATTTATATAGGACAGCATTGAATATACACGAAATAATAACAGCCATTAAAACTGGCACTGTCGATTTAAGATGTGCTCCTTATGGCAGTTTATCAGGCACCTCAACTTAAATTATACGGTATACTATTTCACACACAAAATCATGTTAAACCAGAACAATGACAATTTATAGGAAAAATAGGAGTCCATACTGTACTGTGAGCAAGGTGCAAGGTCTCATAGTTAGTCATCTTTCAACTTTAACAAATACAGCATTGCAAATGAAATTTAAAAAAGTCGCGGCCAGTCATGCAGCGTAGATGACTAACCGTGATTGTCGCGTTTAGAAATATTTCTTTTTTTTTAAATAAAAAAAATAAAAATGAAAATGAAAAAAAAAGTTAAAAAAATTAAAATTTAAAATTAAATGTAAAAAATTAAAATAAAACAAAAGAAATAAAAATAAAAAGGAAACAAAGGAAATAAAAATTAAATGGAAACAAAAGAAATAAAAAATTAGGAATAAACAGATTACATAAAAATCTGTAGAGTGCTATCCACGTCAGCTCTACATGACGGGCATTTGGTGAATGAACCTGTGACTGCGACTGATTGCGACTGTGAAGTGAATACTAAGATTGAAAAGTAACCTGCCTCTTACACATTAAAGGTTTGTAACATTGGCAAAACGTTATGTAAACGTTGGCACAACGTTAAAAAAAATGTTGTTACTTTTATTCATACTTGTTGTATGTCGCACGTATTTATACTTTGCATTATTACGTATTTGACTGGGCGCGATAGTTCAAAAAGTTGCGCCTAGTTATACCACCATAGTTACACATTTTAAAAATCACAGTTGGTCATATGTGGCACATGTGCACAGTATAACCATGCGCGATTCCATAATCGCGCCTATTTATGTCGAGACACCAGTTTTTTGTAATAGTTTTTTGTCCGTTTTTTAATTTAATTCAGAATTAAGTTTGCAATGCCTAAAATCTTGAGGCCATCATTGTTCAGCAATTGGATGCAAGGCCAATCAAGGAGCACATCCTGAACTGAGTTCTTTTAGATTACCAAATGCAAAGGATGGTTTAAGATAATTTAATAATTAATAAATAAACATAAATAAATTTTCAAGAAATTAATTCTCAAGAAATTAATTTTCAAGAATAAATAAATAAAAACTTCTATTTCAAAAAATTTATTTTCTCTCTTCCTGTAAAAATGCAAAATTATTTATATTTTAAGATAAATATTGGCTGTGGCGTTTGTGACGCAACAATAGCTGCACTAAACATCAAAGGCGGTGGGTGGGGTGGCCGTATTGTGTTATTCTGTGCTCGTGGTCTCGTTGCTGCATACCTTATTAAGGACCCTGCCCATGCTCGTGGTCCTAATTTCTCCTTCCTAGTTTGTGCTGGAATGTGCACGTATGCTTTTGCGTTTGAATCCATTGGGGAAATAAGGGTTTGTGTGCGTGCATCTAATTTCCAACTGCTATATGTATGTATCCCATTCGTTGAAGCAGAACTCTATGCAATTGTTAGACCTAATTGCTTTCACCTTTTGAGATGTGAAATGTTTGACCTCTTTCTGAAACTGTGGCGATACCTTGCTTTTATGTTTTAGCATCAAGATCAACACGTATCGTGTAAAATCGTCTACTATAACAAGATATTACTGGGCCCCATCTAATGACCTATCACGTGTTGGCTCCCATACATCCATGTGGACCAAATCTAAAATTCTGGACGTTTTTATTTTCTCGATTGGTGGGAAACTTGTGTGTGTGCTCTTTGTCTTAGCACACACCTTGCTTGGGGTCGCTGCCCTCTGACAACGTCATCCCACATACGTCATCAGAGTTGGTCATTATTTCAATTTTCCTTTATGTCGAGTTGGCCCATCCGAAAATGCCAGAAATTACGTGATTGGGATTTCTTGTTGCCCTTCTGACGTTTGCTCGCCAATTGATCCACTCTTCCAATATTTGAATTTTTAACATGCTTTGCCGTTCCTGTGCTTTGCTGCACATCACTATCTAGCTTTTGCGACTCAACGTCAATATCAGGTGCTATCACACGTTTTGCAAATTGCTCCGACTGTGCTAAATTTTTAGGTAGTGGACTCTTACAACTACCATTGTTTAGTGACACTAAATCATTTTTAATCATTTTTACTTTTGCTGTTAATGTTTGGTTGATTGCGGTGACTCCATCCTCGAGCATTGAGGATGCGATCCTGCTTAGAGGATGAGCCTCCACGTAACAATTTACCTTATACGTACGATTTGCAACTCTTGTTGCTGTTAATGTTGGCTTGTCAATCTTTTTCTTAAATATGACCATCTTTCCATTGTGTATCTGGGTAGAGAATCCCATTGACCAATAGACTAATAGCTATGTCTTCAACTGGTGTTAGAAGGGCAGGATAGAAGACGTCCAGTTCTTCATTGACTTGTATCTACAATGGGTTTGCCTTGCGTGACTGTGATCTACTTCAAGAAACATGACTTATGGAGAGATGAATACAGAAACGTGGTTGGACTATTACAGTTTGAGCTACAGGCTTACAAGATAACAATAAATACAATGGTTGATTCGTTAATGCATTACTATTTTTACACTTTGTGCCAATTGCACTTTAATGGGTAAACCAATCAATCGCATTAGCTTACCACTGAGCACACAGGACGTCTTATCATCAGACAGAGCTACACAAGATATTTAGGCTGTGATTAAATAAGAATAAGATAAATCAGATCAGTCCAAAACAAACCTGACATCTAATACAACAAAAGAACACAAAATGACTAAATAGCCAACAAAAAAAAGTGGCAACAAGCTTGCGATAATCGGAATCTACTTTGACGATCTCATTATTGCATTGAACAACCAAAAAATAATGAAGAAATTCAAAAAATTATTCAAAACGAGTTTGGAATGAAGGATTTCGGCGCCATCAGTTATTGCTTAGGAATTGAGTTTGGACAAAACATACTAGCAAAAATTATCGCAATAGGACAGCAAAAATATGCCCTCAATGTACTCGACAGATTCCAAATGGACAAGTGGAAACCAATTTTGACACCTGGATGTCAACAGCAAAAGGCGACAATCAGAAACGAAGCCAGTGGACAAAAAAACAAGTGTAAAGGAATACCAAAGTTTAGTAGGATTTTTAATGTACCTTGCCATTTTAACATGACTGGAAGTTGCATACGCAGTTTCCGCACTCAGTAAATACGACAAGGGCTTTGACGAGCAACACATGAATGCCGGCAAGCGCGTGTTGCACTACTTAAAAGCGACTGCAGATCTTAGACTCAAATTTGAAAAGAGCGGCGAAGACCTTGTAGGATAGGCCGACGCAGATTGTGCCGGAATTCAAGACACTCGCACACTGGATTCGTCTTCAAGTTAGACAGATGCATCGTCAGTTGGACAGCGTACAAACAGAAGACCATTGCACTATCAAGCATGGAGGCCGAATACACGGTCGTTTCAAACAGCTCTCACAAAGCAATTTGTTTAAAGAATTTCTTCAGGGAAATTAGGGAAGTTCAAGAACCCCCGGCTGTGATAATTTACAATGGTCTATTGTAAATGTCTATTAAAATAATTGATAAATTAACTATAGTTACGCAAAAAACACGTTTAATAAATTAACCATGCCGGGACAGGGCAGCGAAGCAGTAGACGGAGATACACGAATAAATAGCAAACAACAGGGAAAATGGAGGAAAGTGTCAATACAAATAGCCCATGCAAAGGGCAGAATTGCATTGCTGAAAGCATGCATTGAGAGGAAACTCATACCCCCAACGTTTCGATTGAGTTCAAAAACTTTTGGAATGGAAAAAATGCTAAGAAAGGCGGAAATTGAATGTATAAAGTTAGGAATCAGGCAAACATACATTCAAATAATGAAAAAAAGGTCGTTGGTGTTGAATCTATCGAGTGATGCAAACAATGAAAACCTATGGAGAAACGAGTTTAAAGAGCATTACAAAAACGTCCTAGAGGACATTCAGGCACAGCATTGCAAGAAATGGAACAAAGCCCATTGTAAAATACAATGGAGACCTGCGCTTAGCTATGTCGAGCCAAATATTGATGACAAAAAAGATAAGAAAGCTAAAAATAACGTGGTAGACAGATCTAGAAGGGGACTGTTGGACCAGGAGTTTGGGACACTCAATTTAGGTGCAAACTTTTGCGCAAAAAGAAATGGTCCTAATCTAAAAGAAACCACAGAGATTGTACTAAAATCAGAAAGGCTAACTAGATTCATGGACACATATGAAAGAGCATATGTGAAAAACCAGGTCAATAATGCTATAAATACCAAGCTCAGCAACAAAAAAAAGACATTGGAGATTAATGTGCAAAAGACTGCAAAAACACTTAAAAGTGATAAGATCACGTTAGTACAGGCGGACAAAGGGGAAAATTTGATAGCCATAGACCAAGAAGATTATGTTGCAAAGGTCAATGATCACCTTACATTGACCATCTACAAAGAACTTCCGGAGTTTACTTCAAAAACAATCCATAGTCTTGAACATAGAGTTAGGGCCAGAATGTGCGAGTTATCGGAAGGGTGGGATAAAAGAACATATGGTTCAATTTTACTACAAATCACGGGATGCACGGCCATCCTAAATGGAAGGATAAAGATCCATAAAGAAGAAAATGAGGAGAAGATACGTCCAGTTATTAATACCAGACAAAGCACCACCGCAGGACTAAGTTGGTGGTTAGCTAAAAACTTGCGTGTTTTTTTACCAAAAAGTTTAACCTTGTTTAGCACTACTATACAGTGGGTGGACAGAGTCAAGATTGTCGAGTTAGGCCCAATGGAGGAAATGGAAATTTATGACATTGAATCAATGTTTCTCAACGTGAATAAAGAAGAGGCACTCGAGGAGATGTCTAAAACACCCGCAGAGCAAGCGGACAGTAATGGACAGATATCCATAGACAGGAAACATTGGAAACCAGAAGATCTCATAGGACTAATAAAATTATGTATGGAAGATAATACTTTCACATGGTTGAAAAAGTACTATAGACAGATTTTAGGTGTGTTCATGGGTAACAGTCTGAGCCCATTACTAGCGGAACTCGTCGCGAGGAAAAAAGAAAAAAGAAGTCCTAGACACGATGAAAGGTAAACTTAGTTAGTTTGGCAGATATGTTGACGATATCAATATCATCGGCACAAACGAGGCCTTCAAAGAGTTTGAGACAACTTGGAATAAAGAAGGCCCATTAAAAATTAAGTTAGAATGCCAGGGAGACAACATAAAGTATCTAGATACCATGGCAAAAATTGTGATGAGCAAAAAGGGAAAAAGGAAGATAGCTACTAAGTGGCTATCAAACCAGTACGGAAGTGGTAGAGTGATTCATTGGAGGTCAGCACATCCATGGCGCGTTAAGAAAGGAGTTTTATGGGGTGGCCTGGATAGGATTAGGAAGGTCAACAGTGGGGTGGACTGTTTAGATGAGGGAATCCAAGAATGAATTTTCCAATTCCATAACAGTGGGTATCCGGCACATTTAATTACACATTGGTGCAATGAATGGAGGTCAAGGAAAAGAAATCTGATTAAAAAAACAAAACTTCCAGTTTACTATTTAGGCAGTATGCCAAATACTTGCATTACCAAGTTAATAGGAAGAGCGTTTGAACATAAAAGATTATTAGCAGGTCATAATAGGGATACAATACTGAACAGGACAAAGCTCCCAACATCAAAAGTGCTAGTGGAGGGAGTCGGATTATACGCAATCCAATGTTCGAATTGCTGTAAAACATATATAGGCCATACAGGCAGAACATTGCAGAAACACTTAAAAGAACATGAGAAAATGATTCTGGATAAAAATGACAAAAGCGCGTTGGTCAGGCATATGAGAGAGACCAAAGGATCTCATAGCTTTGACTTAACTAAAGCAATAATGATTGAACACGAGCCAGACAAACATTTGCGTGAGAGTAGGGAAAGCCTACATATCAACAGAATGATTTGTGAAGGCCGAAACGGAAATAGAGGGGGTAAAGATACGGAGTGGTGTTATACCACTCTTTATCCAGACCAAACCATGGAGTTTAAAAATAAAGTTCAGAAAATCGAGGAGACTGAGAAATTAGTTGTGGTATTACCTGAAATCACAGACACCACACTTTAGTGCAGACGACACAGCGGGACCAAAAAACATAGCAGACGACGCTATTACAGAAAACCAAACAGTTGTAGTAGCAGACGACGCTATATTGACAAAAAAACAAATAGCAGATGACGCTACTATGGAACAAATAGCAGTTACGGCAAGGAGAAGCAAGTTGTACTAATCGTACCAATAACGTGTATATGACGTTTGCGTCGTGTGACGTATTGGGGGTATACAAACTTCATACTTTTTTAATTAAACAGGTCTTAATAAATAACAATCCTCATCTCATCTCTTTAACAATTGAAGCCTCTGAATAGTTGTTGCAATAACAACAATAAGGAAAACTGGAGGTTGGAATGCAATTTGGCATTTCGAAGACAGCGATCAAGTGTTTCCAAAACGAACAACTGGCCGCCTAAGATGACCATGCGTTGAAGCGTTTTGTTACAACAAATAGACATGCCTCTACATCTGAGGTGGTTGCTAGATAGAATGAAATAGCAAGTATTGAGGTGTCAACTGTTACCTGTAGGCACCAAATTCAGTCAATGGAGTACTCTTTCCGCAGAGCCAGAATTAAGTCCTTGTTGACAAACATATAGAAACAAAAACATGTGTTGTAGGCAAAAGAACACTCAAAGTGGACAATTTCAAAATGGAACAAAGTTGTTTGCTCTGATGAGTCACAATTGGATATTTTTGCAGGTAGTGTTCATTCGACTGTTTAAAGCACTCTGTCAAATTTCTAGCAAGCTAAATGGTGTGGAGCTGCATGAGTCAAAACGGACCGGGAGAAATGGTATTTGTTAATGGGATACTGAATGCGGAGAAATAAATATAGTTGCTCAACAAACACTTTGTGCCTTTAGTGCAACGAATCAAATTAAACGGAAGTTACATTTTTCAGCAAGACGCTGCAAAATACTATACAGTTCAAAAACAACAAAATGAATGCAAAATAACAAAGTTTGTTGTAGTAAGAATTATGTTCCCGGCCTAGCTGGGATCTCACGTTAAACTTCATTTCTGCCTCAAAGAGAATTTAAAGTTGAATGAAGGTCATGGCTGGAGGCAAAAAGTGGCGAATGAACTTGCTGTCACTCTGTCATTGGGAAATGTGAATGTTTATTAAGATTCAAATGCATCGGACCCGTGCCAAGTGGGCAAAAATTGTAAATACGATTGGCTCTCCATTCTCTCCTCTGCTTGCCCCTCGCTGCTCCCTGTCTCCACATGGCCCCATCGTGGATTTAATAGAGAACAAGAATCCAAAAAATAAATTAAAAAAATAAAGGGGAAAAAATAAAAAGGAAAAAAATAAAGGAAAAAAAAAAAGTTGGGAAATTTTAATAACGCTGAAATTCAATGCTGGAGTTCACCTAATCGCCAAACTTTGACGCACAATTTGATGTTTACATTATATTTATGTTAAGTTAAATTTATTGTTTGTTTATTCAAACAAATGGTTGATTTCAGATACTTCTTTGACTTCGGTGATACTCGTGTACAAAGTTAGTTTTCTAAATTGTCATTGTAAAACTTGCTGAGTCTATCAATTATGGTTTCTTTTTTAATTAGACGTTTTTGGGATTTATGATCATCGCACGATGAACGGACGAGTTGTAACGGCTCGTTAGATGTGGTAAAACCGATATCCATTTCTTGTTTTCTTGTTGCGCAGCTCTTAATTTGGAATAACTATAACCCTGTATTCAGCCATATTGCCTCTTTTAATAACTACAACAATACAATAAATTTCTATAGTAACGAGTCACATTAATATCTCTAAATAATATATCCAACATGCTCGTCCATTTGAGATAGTCAAATCTTTAAATCACTTTAGTCCAATAACATTTCTGACCATCTTGATCTTTTCTCCAGAAACAGGTTTTGTCATAATATCAGCACACATATTTTCAGTTCCCAAAAACTCTACTTTGTAGATCCCATTTTTAACATCATCTTGTAGAAACATCAATCTGCGATTAAAGTGTTTGGTTCTTCCATGTGACTTAAGTGTCTTTGTCAAACATATTGCCGCTTGGTTGTCGGAATACAAAGTAACTGGTCTTGCCACTAAGTTTGGTAAATCCAATTCATCCAATAAAGAAATAATCCATTTTGTTTCGTTTGCCAATTCTACCAAAGATACATATTCAGCTTCGCATGATGATTGAGCTATTATCTTCTGTTTTCTAGCTTGCCATGTAATTGCGCTTATACCCAATCATGGTTATACAGGGTGTTTTGTTTAAGACGTTACAGTCAATTTCCAGAATAAATATACACTGTTTAAAAAAACTAAGCAGACCAGCCTACAGCAAAGTTGGGATGGCGAATCCAATAGTGTAATCAAATTTTATGCCAGACATGCAACAATGCACTTTTCATTCGCTAACTCGGTAAGTGGTTGAGATAGAGCAAAAATTCTAATGAGAAAGTTGTAGAGAATCTTAAAATTACCCTAAAAAACATTGCAAACAACATTTGGGTTACTTAAAAACTGTTGTGTGTGACACACCACCGACACGGATTCAGAATGCCCGTCTTACAATTGATGTCAACATGTTTGGAAAAATGTACACCAATCAAATAACACGTTTTCAGCTATGTATTCGTGAAAATGAAAAACAATTTGAACATTTTCTGTAATTTTTATTTTTATTTTCTTATGTCATTTTTAAAATAAATAATTTTATTGTGCTATGTGTTTATTGTTTTTAGAGTGATTGTTTTAAATTTTCTATTGGTTATCAATGGTTTTAGGGTAATTTTAAGATTCTCTACAACTTTCTCATTGGAATTTTTGCTGTATCTCAACCAGTTAACGAGTTAGCGAATGAAAAGTGCATTGTTGCATGTCTGGCATAAAATTTGATTACACTAATGGATTCGTCATCCCAACTTTGCTGTAGGCTGGTCTGCTTATTTTTTTTAAACAGTGTATATTTATTCTGGAAATTGACTGTAACGTCTTAAACGAAACACCCTGTATATCCAGCAAATGATTTTGCATCCTCAGCTGGTGAATTCCATGATGCATAAGCAAAACCTTCCAATTGATTATCATTCCTTGTATATGTCAATGTACAATCCATAGTTCCCTTTAAATATCTCAAAATTCGTTTGGCAGCAGTCCAGTGAGCTTCTCTAGGCTCCACAAGCCATTGCGACAAATAAGAAACTGCAAATGTAATATCAGGCCTAGTTGCTTGTGACAGGTACATCAATGATCCTATTAATTCACGATACGGTTTATTCTTAATTAAATCACCCAAGGGATAATCAGGATCATCCAATTTTTGTGAACTGTCCATGGGTGCAGCAACTGGTTTTGCATCAATCAATCCAAATCGATCCAATAGCTCAGAAATATATTTGTTTTAATCCAAATAAATACTTCCGTCTTGAGTATTTCTTCTAACATGTATTCCTAGTATTTGTTTAACATCTCCAAGATCTTTTAAATCAACACTTTTAGTGATTTCTTTAATAATTTGGTTTAACAGTTTCACATTATTAGTGACTGCTAATAGATCATCTACATATGCAGCAATCCAAATAATATTTCCATTTTGCATTAACTTATAAATACACGGTTCAACTAATAACTTCTGAAATCCATGCTGTTCTAAAATTTTATTCAAGGTCATGTGTCATGCTCGCCCTGCTTGCAGAAGACCTTAGATGGCCTTTTTTAGCAAGCATGCACATAACTCTTTACCACTCACAACAAACCCCTCTGGTTGTTTCATGTAAACAGTCTCTGATAATTTAGCATGTAAATATGTAGCTCTAACTTCATATTGTTTCACAATAAATCCTTCCATTGCTGCTAACGCCAGTAAAATCCTAATTGAAGACAATCTCACAACTGGTGAAAATGATTCTGCATAATCAATTCCCTTGACCACGTTATAACCTTGTGCAACAAGGCGAGCTTTGAAACGAGTTATGCGTACATCCTGATTTTTCTTTTTTGTATAAATCCATCTAGAACCTATAATTTTCACATTATCAGGAATATCTACTAGAGTCCAAGTCCCTTGTTTCTCATGTGAAATGAACTCTTCTTTCATTGCTTGTTTCCAATGTGATGCATTAGGTGATTCAATAGCTTCTTTATATGTTCTTGATACTTCAACTGGTTCTACAACCTGTTTATCATCAACTAATGGTTCCGTCTCTTCCTCTATAACTTTTCGTGTTATCGTTCGAATTTGTCTGTCTTCTCCAATCTTGTGTCACATAAGGCTGCGGTGCACGTTTCTGCCTTTCAGGATAACATCTCATAACTCTGGGTTCTTCAGGTACGATTGGAAGTGTTTGTGGGACTTTTTGTTTCTCTATAATTGGTTCTACATCCATGGGGATATAGACTAAATCTGTATCCTTAATATTTAGCTTATCTTCCTTATTAAGTAAATTGCTTCCAGCTTTTAATTCATTAAACCTGACATCACGAGCAACTATATATTGTTTCTTGACCTGATCATAAAATTTCCATCCTGGTGTGGATGCGGGATATCCAACAGATATTACAGGTTTTGCTCTGGGGTCTAATTTTTCTCTATCTTGTTTAGGTATCCACACATGTGCCAATGATCCGAAAATTCTCATATTTTTAACATTTGGCTTATTTTTTGTCAGCTGCTCGTATGGAGTTTCATCCAAAAATCTTTGTGTAGGTGAACGATTACACGCGTAGGCTGCAATTGCCACTGCATCAACCCAAAATGCAGATAGTAATTTTGAATCTTGCAACAGTGATCTTGCCTTATCCAGTATCTTTCTATTTGCCCGTTCCGCAACTTCGTTCTGAGCCGGGCTATATGGAATAGTTGTTTGATGTTCAATTCCCTTTCTGTCAATAAGGCCTTAAATTGTTGGTTAACAAACTCGGTTCCATTGTCCGATCTAACCAATTTAGTCACAGCTTTATATTTGTTCTCATTAATTTTTAAGAAATGTTCAAACATTGCTGTGGTATCACTTTTCTTTCGTAAAAAACGAGTAAAAATTACTCGTGAGTAGTCATCCACAATAGTAAATATATATAAATAACCATCATTTGAAATCAGTGGCATTGGACCACAAAGATCAATATGTAGCATATCTAAGGGTGCTGAAGATCTAATAGACTTAATAGAATAAAATGGAGATCTTGTGTGTTTTCTAAATACACAACTTTTACATATTCCCCAACTTTTACTTTTCTTCAGATCTAATCCCTCAATCATTGACTTCATATTCAAATCTCTTAAAGCTCGAAAATTTTAATGTGCCATTTGCCGATGCCATAGTATGACATTATCCATTTTTCTGTCATCTTTCTCATCATGTTGTTTTTGAAAAATTACAGCTTTAGCTTGATCAGTGGCAAATTTCAACTGAAATAATCCTTTAAGTAATTGTGCTTGTAATACTACTTTTCCATCCACTGTAGTTACTGTACAATCATTTTGTGTAAATGTAACAACATATCCCAGATTAACTATTCTACTTATGGATAACAAATTTCCTTTCAATGATGGCACGTAGTACACATCATCAAATCTTAAATTTTGCTTTATAGAATTAACAATAACAGTAAGCTGTATTGATCCTTTACCAACTGATTGAACCTGTCGTCCGTCTGCCAAAATTACAATTCTGCGAAATCATTTGTCCAAACTAGTAAACAAAGTCAACTCGCTGGTCATGTGGGATGTTGCCCCAGAATCCAAAAATCAACATCCCGTACAATCTACTCCAGTTTCATGAATTTTCCTCCAAAAATTGTTGATTTGTCTGATTTGCATTTAAAGCAAAATCAGCCTCTAAAGGTTCCTAATTAACAGCTAATCTTGTAAATTGCTTTCCTCGACCTGGTCCATTCCACCTTCTTTGTCGACGTAAGTTATTTCCACGATTGACAGATGAAAAATTTTTGTTTCTACTAACTTCCGGTGCCTGTCTACAATCGACTGCACGATGTCCATATTTCTGACATGTCCAACACTGAAGATCTTGACACGATGCAAACCGGTCAATATCCTGGCGAAAACCACTGCCTCGAAATCCTCTTGTCCAAGATGCACTCTCCAAAGCTGGTTGTTTTACAGTATTTTTCTTTAGCTCTTCTGCTGATAATGCTCGTCGTAAAATTTGCATATTCAATGCACTTGATCCAATTACATCAAAGCTTCGAATTACATCTTGATATTTATTTGGTAAACCTCTCAATATATATGTGCACAATTCAGGTTCATCAATCACCACAGACATTGATTCAAGTTCTTGTCCAATAGAAACAGCTCTATTAATATAGTTCAAAATTGTTTCGTTTACTTGCAACTGGATCCTGCCCAAATCAGCTTTTAGTTGAACTTTCAATTCTGTAATCAATTCTTGGTTTTGAATTTTCAACTTATCCCAGGCCTGTTTTGCAGATGTTGCATTCATCACAAACTTCAGTTGAGTTGCATTAACAGTTGACAAAATTAAATTATGGGCTTCAAGGTCTGATTTCAACCACTTATCCAGTTTTTCCTGAAACACAGCATCTGTTTCCACAATTGTCTTAATGGGTCTTGTAGTTTCTACTGCATCCCAAAATCCTTTTGTTCTGAGTAAAATGTTCATTCTATAACTCCAGCTGCCATAATTTTTGCCATTTAACTTTTCCACTGGTGAAAAAAACTGTTCTGATGTAGATGCCATATCACAATTTATTTAAAAATAAACTTATCATTTTCAATTGCATTCCTGGATCCATAACCCATGTTGCGTAGCTCTTAATTTGGAATAACTATAACCCTGTATTCATCCATAATGCCTCTTTTAATAACTACAACAATACAATAAATTTCTATAGTAACGAGTCACAATAATATTTCTAAATAATATATCCAACATTTCTTCCAACGTGAAATGCTTGTAAACCATCTTTTTCAGCATGCAGTTGAAGCGATCGACCACACTCGCTTTCAACTGACAGTGGGTTGAAAAATGGTTGATGTTACATTTCTTTGCGAGCGCCTTGAAATAGGAATTGTAAAATTCTTTTCCGTAAACGGAAACTACGTTTGCCAGACTCTTATTTCCAGCTTTGGTGAGTACTTTTACGAATGTGGCAGTTACGTTTTTGCCGGTGTTCGATTTGATAGGTACTGCAAATCTGAATTTAGAAAATGTGTCTATACGGGTTATTAAATACTCTAAGCCCTAACTTTGGCACAAAAATGGTATCATTTGACCAGAGCGATTTGCCACAAATTGTTTATTTTGAATGATGGAACCGTTAAGGTAGTGAATTACTTTGCTTGAAAATGACACTACAGAGTTTGCGCCATGTACTTTTCCCTTATAGTTAAAGCAATTTTTACACTATATTTAGTGTAATGAAAAAATTGGAAAATACACTTTGCGTCATACACTTTTTTCTTATGTTATAAAAGTATTGTTACACTATATTTATACCATGTGACTGATCATGTGACTGCCAGACAAAAAAATACAACACAGCAGCATTTAATGTTTATCATTACTTTGTTGGTTTTAAAAAAAAATTACATTTTAGACATTTTTGGGGGTTAAAAATTCTTTTATTTTGTATGCAAATGGAGTATTCAGTAGAATCACGAAAAAAAAATGACAATTTTTAATTTCTAACGATTTATTTTTATGATTTTTTGTGATTTTTACACCAAAAAATTAATTTCAATTCAAAATCAGCCCAAAAAACAGCATTACAATGATAAATAAAATAAATAAAACCAATTTCCTTATTTCAAAACCAAAAATAACACCATATGAGCAAACAAAAATATGGTTTTTGATCAAAACCGAACAATTTCTGTTTGTTTTTGATCAGAAACGAACAGAAATTGTTCGGTTTTGACCCAAAACGAACAGAAATTGTTCGGTTTTGATCGAAAACAAACCGAAATTGTTCGTTTCTGATCAAACACGAACAGAAATTGTTATTTTCTGATCAAACACGAACAATTCTAACACACAAATTAACTGATTTATCTGTATTCATGTTGAGGCGGGGAATTGCAAATGGCAGCAAAGACAAACAATCGCCATTTGTAATTTTTGACTGATGACATCAATAGTGTTAAATTATCGGATTGGCTACGCTATTTCCAGTTATACTGTAAGCTCCGATATAGTTATGGGTTTTCCATTAAAGTTATAACTATATCGGGACTTTTTATAAGGGAAAAGTACATGGCGCAAACTGTGTACTGCTAGCTCTCCTGCTCGCTGTTTCCATCAAGAAAGCCGCACATTTGCTGAAACTTAATTTATTAAAAACTCCTATCAAAAAATCTGCTCAAAATTTCCCTACTGGCTGGTTTTAGAGTGATGTCCATCCACCAACTCTGCGCCTTATTTCTACGTGCCTGAACTACATATACCTATAGATGGACACCCTTTGGAATTTCAACTGTGTACATGTGCATGTAGTCTTCTAACAAACAGGTCCACAGTATCGAATCCAACTTTGTTAGGGCCAAAAGTGTTAATGTTTTTAACTTTTAGCTGATATTGTCCCAGGTTAACTAAGTTTTCCGCTGAAAATACGGAAGTTGTTCTCTTGTTTGTGGTCGTTGTCTGGAAAAAATATCCTCATTCACAGCACATCAGTCAAAATGGATACAAAAAAAATAAATAAGTGGTAAAAATAATAGTTAAAATACAATATGCAGATACTGTTGTAGTTGTGTGCAAGAAAGCACGAAAACGAACTGGATTCGTGTCAAATTTGCCTGGATTGTCAATTCCTTAAACAATGATTTTAAAAAATAATATTTTCTCAGGACTTGTGAGGTAGCGGACAAAGGTTTGTGGGCGCCTTTGTACATGCGTGACGATGTCAACCTGGGGTGGGTAATTCGGAAGAGATACTATGTCAGAGGGTTAAGTTCACGAGACCAAAACCTCAACCAAACCATTAACTAAAAGCTGAGATATCGGGCTTGTGCAAGTGTAAGAGAGATAAATAAATGAAGACAGACATTTAACCAAAACATACACGCAAGTTATTGGCTGAAGGGGATAAATTTTAACATGAATTATCCCGGCAATAGATTTAACACTTATATAATGGCTAAGCCTACATCCGGCAGAATAATAACACTAGACTAGCAATTAGAGCTCGAAGCTCTTTATAAACTAACGGAATAAAACAATATGAACTTCTTAAATAATTACGATTTCTTTCTTGATTCGTCTTGCATCAGGGATTGTTGTCATCGTTGTGATTTACTTTGTCATCGTTGTGATTTCTTTTGTCATCGTTCTGATTTCCTTTGTCATTTCCTTTGTCCGGTCCACGTGGTCCATGTGGTCCATATGTGTACTGCAAGCTATGATCCGGGGAGTATTTGGCCAACTTGTCCGCATCACCACAATACCTTTGCCATCTGGTAAGGGAATTTCCAATACACCGGTGAATCAAATATATTCTTATTGGAATACCGAGATTCTTCTATCGTAAATATATGAATATTTATTTGTTATTCCGAATATCTAGTTTCTGCCGAAACTAGAGAAGTTAAATTGATTTGATTTAACCGTACAATTTCACACTGTTGCATCGTTAGATTTCTTCAATCTAACCATGAACCAAGGATAACATGGACACGTCTCCATGAGTCCAGTCCGTTATGCCACCGGTGGCGCCACATGCAAACC
>JAQFXT010000984.1:0-22413 GCA_034683725.1 Strigamia crassipes | reverse complement strand
ACACAAAAATAAGAAAAAACTAAAAAATCACACAAAAATAGAACAAAACTAAAAAATCACACAAAAATAAGAACAAAACTAAAAAATCACACAAAACTAAAAAATCACACAAAAATAAGAACAAAAATAAAAAATCACACAAAAATAAGAAAAAACTAAAAAATCACACAAAAATAGAACAAAACTAAAAAATCACACAAAAATAAGAACAAACCTAAAAAATTACACAAAAATAAGAACAAAACTAAAAAAACACAAAACTAAAAAATCACACAAAAATAAGAACAAAACTAAAAAATCACACAAAAATAAGAACAAAACTAAAAAAATCACACAAAATAAAACAAAAACAAAAATCCATTTTAATTAAATTACATATACAATTTCACCAGAAAACAACAAAAAAAAAACAATAACAAAACTCCTTAACATTTACAACTGATAAAAAGCAATTGCAGTGACCATAAATTTATGTAATAATTAAAAACCCCATCAATAAAACGAGAGAATTTTTAGAATTGCTTAACTTAAGTATGAAGTAAGCACCTAATCATTTTTTTAATTGCCTTCTCGCATGTCCTTGCCGTTGTAATTTTAATTCTACAACACCCACCCATTTTGGGACTTTACCTCGATGCAGAAAACACCTGCCAGTGTTTTCTCTTCGCACAAAATGCCGTACGTTTACATCTACAGTGATGGACGCCTCAAACGAGTCATCAATATCAATGGTAGGTGTTGAATATTAATATAAATCACTTTATACCACTGAAAAAAAAATTAAATAAATTATTTTTATTGCTTTTTTTGCATTTAAAAAAATTTATTTCATTTTATTTATTATGCAAATCATCATTTTATTGTTATTGTTATGACAAAATGGCGGGTTGGTTTCGGTTACTATGGAAATTTAAAAAAAAAGGTGAAAATTCGTTTTTGTTTTTTTTTAAATTAGAAATGATGTGTTTGCATCGAGCGTGCAATTTACACGGAGTTTTCAGCAGGAAATGTTAAACATTAAGTTAGAAAATTCATGGGTGGAGCTCGTCTTTAATGATACAGCGAAAGCCTGGAATTTGGTGACCTCTAATGGCGAAAGGCGGAAACCGAATCGCATTTGAAGTGAAACGTATTTTCATTCAAGGATAAGGTTTAATTTACATTAAAAATCAAAAAAATAAAGCAATAACTCCAAAATATTGATTTCATTTTTAAAAATACAATCGTTTTATTGGTATTTATAAAATAAAAATCCAAACTGTAAACAATCCCGCGTTTTAGCTTTCCCCCATGCTATTATTCAAAAGCGCGCCGGAAAACCTGGAATCGGTTAAGCGAATAACAATACGGAAATGTTTAGTTATTATCTAACTAAACGATTGATTCTATTCGATTATTTTGTGATTAGTATTTAAATAACACGTGTCATGACTTAATAAACAATTTCCTGTGCTTGGGTTCGTGAAAGCAATTTAAATTGGTGAAAGGTTACTGGGACAATAACATTTTATGGCTTTGCAGCCTACACATTTCCTCCTATTGGTGATTTTCTTAATCAGATGATATTTCTTGTATTATGCAAGAGTTGTAGGGGGATTGAGGATATGAGGAGGAGAAAGGAATGTGGCCTTTGGTATTTGTTGAGCATGACTGATTTTTAATTGTATTTTTCATCTTGCACTAAATCTTCTATCTTTGACCTTGGTATTGGATCTTTATAAGGTGCTTTACTTATCTGTTATTATCTTGTCTCACACACATGTTGAGGGCTGTCAGTTTCGATTTCCAAAAAAGAAATAAAAAGTTTATTTTATTTTTTTTTGATTTTATGCCAAATGGGTGAGTGGAAATTGGCAAAAACAAACAATTTAAGTGAAATTGATGTTTGAGATTGAGGATTTTTCAAGGTTTTGGGCTGAATTCAAAGAAATTTGTAATGGAAACACTAAAACATGGATGGAATCAACACTTTTCTTGTTGTTTGGAATGTTTGGCCATTTTGTGGTGTAAAAAAAAAAGTGGGGAAATGGAAATTTATTATTAAATGCAGCCATAGTTGATGATTTTCTTATTTAGTAAACAAAATAAACAAAAAATCTGCTCAAGACACATGAGATTTGTGTGAATCAACAAAGAAACAGTGTCAGATTTATTAATTTCTGACATTGATACTGCACTTAATGGTTTCTTTTATTTATTTTTTATTTATTTTTTTTATTTTACGTAACTTTATTTTCATTGCTAATATCGAGATTTAAAAGGTTACTGAACACACACCGAGCTTTAAAAATGCAAATTTAAAAATTCATAGCTTTTATCTCACAAAAAGATCCAACAACAACAACCATAAACACGAAATGGCGTCACCCGCCCTCTACCGACGAGTTTAATAACCTCGGCGGCCATTAAAACCAAAAACCAAAAACCAAAATTAAAATTAAAACGTTTTTTATTCATTGAACACTAAATAATACTTAATAACACTATTTTAAACAATAATTAAAATAAAAAACGGTTTTATTCAGTGATATTTAACCCAGGCCTTAATGCGGAAGAGAACATATATATAGGCCTTGAAACCTCCTGTTGCTTAGCAACCACGTCGAGTGTTAATAACAAGAGAAAGTGCACCGAAGTGCACACTGTCGGGAGTGAAGTACAAAATTTCCAATTTCGTAGTTCGTGATTTTCTCACGAGTCGTGATTATTATCGCTTCAATAATTCATCGTTCGTGGATCCACCCCCACGCACAAATAGAGCAAAGTTCATTTTTCTCCACCGAGGGAGATCTCAGCCTCAGGGTGGGGCACGCAAACATCCAGGTGTACTTCCGGAGGGGTCTTTTAATTTACTTCTTTGCCGGGTCACACCGGGTGTAATTAGTCACGTGACTCTGATTTCGTATCTGATGAATGCGGAATGTTTTAAAAAAATTTGAATTAACGTTCAAACCGATTTAAAAATATTAATTTTATTCATCATAAAATATATAAAACATTTTCATTCAACAATTCATCGTCAACTTTAACGATAATAAACAATAATCCATTAAATCTGCGGCATTTTCGTTACAAAAAGGTTGCTCCGCACAGCACCGCCAACTGGTGGTAAAATAACACACTAGAATTTGATTCTTTTACTCAAACAACTAGGCAGATAAAACAAGAATCGAGTATTTATGAGAGATTAAAATAATTTAATAATTATTATTTTAATTTTAAAAATATTAAATAATGTGGGTTTTATATTTTTAAAATGTTTTTCGTGACTCGGGAGGCGGAGCAGTCCCGAGAATAGCCACTTCTTACAACAACATTGAGTCGGCCATTTTGGTAAAGTGCATGAAATTTGTGTCGTGTTGGGAAGCGGAGCTCGGATTTAACCCGCTGATACACACACTGATATTAGAAAGGCGTGAGTGGGAAATCGACCAACCCTCGAGACGTCATCCTACATTAATTCAAGTTGGACCCGAGTGCAACCCGGACAAAATGCGGCACCGCCGCGATGACAAGTGCGCGCTCGCGGTAGCAGCAGCGGCGTCAGCGGCACCAGCAGCGGCCTCGTCGGCCTCAGCAGCGGCCCCGTTCCGCCCGTTCCACACGACTCGGCCGGCGCCGGCCAACTGAACTCGGCCCGCTGGAAAACGCGTTTTCGACGCGAAAACGCTAGACGGAGGCGGAAAAAAAATCGTTTTATTATTTAAATAGGATATTTGAGTTCTCCAGCATGGATTTTGGTGCTAGTTTGGAGGAATGGGCGAAGGATAAGCCGTTGAGTATTTTACAATTGGATCCTGCCGATCGTGCAGTGCTACGCATTGCTGGTAAGCGTGTTGTGTGTGTGGGGGTTAAGGGTTAGGGTTAAGTTAGGCGTGGTTAGGCCTAATGTCTAAAATGATGATTTGGCGGTTTTTGAGTGATTTTTGTGGGGGTTTAAGTGGTTTTTAATAGAAAAATAAGGTTTTTGGGTGTTTTTATTGAGTTATTTGGGTTTTTATTAATTTTTTTCAATAAAAATTAATTTTTTTTTGAGTTTTTTTGGGTTTTAATTTTTAATTTTTGGGTTTTTAAGTTGTGATTAGTGGAAAAATAAGGTTTTTGGTTGGTTTTATTGATTTTTTTGGGTTTTTATTAATTTTTTTTAGTAAAAATGATTTCTTTTGGATTTTTAAAAATTTTTATCTTTTTTAAAAATTTTATCTTATCAAACAATACCAAAATTTTATTTTGATTTTGTTCATATATGGGGCATGTTTTTGCTGGTTATATTTATTAAATAACTAAATTAAATTGGCCTTGTTTGCTATTTTGATCAGATTATGCAATGTCAAAAAAAATAAAATTTTTAAGCCTAATTTTAGACCATTAGAATTAACCAATAAAAATTTCTTAAATTAATTTTAATTAAAAAAAAAAAAAAATTAAATTTTTCTTTCAGCAACAAGTATTTTTCCTTTACCCATTTTATTCCCTTCCACTAAATTTAACACTTGTCAATTGCATTTTAGCATCTTTAGTGTTGCCACAGCAACCAAACCATGATTAATGCATTTTATGGACTAACTGATTGAGTCCAGTCTCTCTAGATGGCGCCACTATCACCCAAACAAAATTTCCATTGAAAAACCTCCAAAAATTGATTTTATTTGGAAAAATACAAAAACCAATTAAATTTTATTCTTTAAAACACATTCTGGGATGTGATTGGTTGCAAATAAGGAGGTTTGGTTGAGTATTTAAAGGATTTTGGCTCTTCCTCAGACACATGGTGACATGTCCCTCCCCAAGATCATTCTAAATATACACATACAAGGCTTGGAAATTTTTGTTGTGGAGATTTGATGCACCCATTTACTACTGTACATTCCAGTTAATCCATGTACTGCTTACTGAATCAAGGTAAAACAATGGTTTAGATGTTTTTATCCACAGTTTATTGCTTTTTACAGCTTCCAAAGTTCTTTTTGTGCAGTTTAAAGGGCTTGGATTTACTTGTGGCATGTGAGCAGCAATGGCTTCCATGTGTGTGATGGTGTGCTTGTATTTATTTTGATCAACTTGCTGTTAACTGACAAATGGAAGGGGCTCTAACAATGTGAAGAGTTACAACTGAATGAGTTAGAAATTTGCTGATGGCTTGATATTGTGGTTTTTTTATTTTTAAAATCAGTTAGGGTTAAGGAAGACCACAGCCATTTTTGATCCCGGTCCAAGATTTCCAAACACAGTTTTTCCCAGCGACCCAACGAGCATCGATCATGTGGTCAGGTCAGGTTAAAGTAACTTCCGTCGCTAAAACGGTGTCACTAATGTGAATCTAGCAGAGCCCGACATTGGGTACCCATACCAATGCCCAGACCCACCCATACCCATGGTTAATACGTGGGCATGGGTGCCCAATTGGATCTTATGGGTGGCCGTGGGTGGATAAAACGCTCGAAGTCTGAGAACAACTTTGACGCCGGCAACACGCTGACGAAGAAGCAAAACAGCCTGAAGCCTAGCATCGTCAACGATCTGATGTTTATGCGTTCAAATCTCGATATTTGCCAATAAAACGCGATTCAATGTGATTTAAAATGTGTATGGGTAATTGGGTATGGGTGGTCTGGTGACAGAACTTCTAAGCCATGGGTGGCCGTGGGTGGGCAGACCCTGGCGTTTGTCAGCGGTGGATACCCATGGGTACTCATTGAAATGGTATTGTTGGGCTCTGGAATCTAGTCCGACCCAACGATCGGTTAGCGGATTATAGCGTAGACAAATAAGACAAATGTCTAGGGCCCACATTTTTGAGGGGGCCGATGAAGATCAGATCAGAATGCATAATTATTTGTGGAGCTTAAGTGCAATAGTTGTCATTTATCTTCACTCTAAGACTAGAACTGACATTGCATGTTGGCATAATGTTGCATACAATTGTATCATTGCCAATTCTGTGTGTTCATGTACAGGTGGATGTAGATCGACTATCTCGTCCGGCAAATCAGATCCAGGTGGATTTCATTCACGGTTGACCTAGATTCATTGTGTTTACACCTGGTGATGAGTTTTGATGCTTGTACTATTAATCGGCTAAAAGTTGATTGATTCTGGCAGAAAAATGGCTTGTGTCCAGGTAATTTGATGCGAATCGTGATGGGGTCACATGTATGGATTTATGCTCTTGTTTTGAAACGCAAAGAGCAAAATAACTTGTTTTGCAAACACAGTGAAAGCGGTCAATGCACCTGGCTGGCAATTGGCAGAGGCAGTTCGATTTTCTCTCCTGGATTCTTCGGAGTCTGATTTGAACTCCAATTTCTTTAGAGACTTAGCGAGAGGTCAATTGACCTGTATGCAAGTTGGTTCGATGTTAGTTGATGAATTCTTTATTCAAGAAAACATTTCTTTTCATTCTCCATGATTTCTTAGGCTTTTGGGTCTCCTAGGCTTTTGGGTCTCCTAGGCTTTTGGGTCCCCTAGGCATTTGGGCTTTCTAGGCTTTTGGGCTCAAGAAGCTTCTGGTTACCCTAGGCTTCTAGGCCTCTGAGGCATCTGGGCTTTTGGGTCTTCTAGGCATCTGGGCTTCTGGGCCCAAGAAGCTTCTGGGTCCCTGAGGCATCTGGGTCCTCTAAGCTTCTGGGCCTCTGAGGCTCCTTTGCCTATGGGATTTTGGGTTTCTGGGCCTTTAGGCCTATGGAACCTTTTAGGTTCCTGGGCCTATAGGCCCTCTAGGCTTATGGGCCCTCCTAAGCCTGTGGACTTTCTAGGCTCCTGGGTCCGTGTTAACAGTACCCATTGCGGCAACGATTGTAAGGCTACTGAATTTGTTCGATTTACTTTCCGTTCCAGAGGTGCAGCAAACAGGTCCCAAAGGCGATTTTAGGACTACTGGGGCTCCCAATTACTTCAAAACATGGCAAGATACATAATCAGTTCTTTTCTGAACCTGTCTATGGAGACCACTCATCTTTCAAAGTCTTTTGACTTACAAATAGAACAGATTTAATCGAGATTTTTGTTTGTTAATAAGAACTGTTGATTACTTTAGTGATAATTTTGATAGTTGTTTGGGTACATCATCTGGAGTAATGAGTCATTAAAGCCGAAAGTTTATTTAATGAAGATAACCAGATAAGGAATGGTGCAATTTTCCATTAACTTGGGTTGAATTCTTATATTCCTTGAAGTAAATGCTCAACACATTTAAATCATTGAAATTGTATATGGTTTTGCTGATTTATGAGGCAGTAGCTGGATTGATATTGAAGATGTTGTTTTAACAGTTTTTTTTTTGTTTAAAAGCTCAGTTAGGTTTCATGTTTTATAGTTAGCTTTTGACTTCTAGTGTTATGCATTGTGTATAGATTAAAAAATATTTACACATGGCACAACCTGTTCCACAGGTTTTTCAAACCCATATAAATTCTTCGAACACTTTGAGATTAGATTGTTTGCATTTCTTGTTCCACAGATTAGTTTGTGTAAGCAGCAAAACAAACATGTAGGATGATTTCTCTAATAAGTCGGTTTTTTAAACAACAAATGACTTCGTTCTTATTTAAACAGAACAAAGCATTTATTCTTGATAACTAAAGTGGATTTTACCATCTGTTTCAATCAAAACACAGAAGTTAAGCAATACCGTATTTCTTCGATTAAAGGTCGCGGCTTATATTTGCAAATGCATTTTTTTTCCACGATTTACAATTGAGGGCGACTTCTATTCGAGGGCGACTTTAACTGAGAACGTCGAATTCCACGTAACATTACGTCGGCTAAACGTTTCTATTTATGTCATGACGACGTTTTGTTTGATTGTCGTCACGACGTAATGTTAGGTGTTACGTCCTAATTACGTTCTCTAACATTAGAAAGTCTACTTTTTGACGACTTTTATAGTATTCGATGAGAATGCAGGGTTGGGTCCAGGGCTGGAATAAACCCTGTGGGAGCCCCTCACATTTTATCGCCTAATTTGTGACGCACTAACTCACAAAAAGCTTCTTTTCTGGAGTTTTCTTGTGGACGAGGGCCCCTGAAAGACATGGGGCCCCTAGGCCAGTGCCTATTTGATAAACTGGCCCTGGCTAACCTGTACCTATAAAAAATAGTTCGGTCGTCGCTGTTTTCGAAGCTTTTACTTTTAATTGGAAATGATTTTTACTACGGTATGAGGCCCCTAAAAGGTGTAGAGCCCGTAGGCTGGTGCCTACTTTGCCTATTTATCAATCCGGTCCTCGTCGGGTCCTCCAGAAAGTTGTCTTGACAGATTGCAACGGCGTCTGGTCATTTATTTGACGGTCATTTATTCGCCAGGAATGAATTGTATTTTGGCCAAATGACTTTGATTTAGGATAGGTTAGGTCAGGTCAGGTTAGGTTAGGTTAGGTTTACCGTTGAAGAAATGATTGTCGAATAAATGATCGTCGAATAAGTGACCGTTGAATAAATGACCGTCGAATAAATGACTATCGAATAAATGATACGACCTCATTGCAACTGGCGTGACCTGATACGGGGATATTGGCACGCTAAGCGGCAAAGATAGAATACAATACAAATACAATACGGCTATGATCAAAAGGACTGATGCTGTTTGGATTATCGATGCAAGGGGCATTCTACTCGACGGCTTCCTCGAGGAACAACTTAGCAGAAAATCCAGTTGAAAGTGATAAGCAGATGAGGTGCACTTGTTATAGAAACAACCTTAAATCAGGCTAAGATGACAAATGGTGGGGATTCCCAACAGGTCATCCGTTCAAGTCCGGACCAAGTCCAATGCCACTCAACATTGCGTTCCAATGAAAACAGGTCCACCAACTCATGACAAGATGATTTAAAGGTGTGCAAGCTGAATTTGGATTTTTTGCAAATATTGGCCAGTGCAAATTTAGAATTATTGGGATCCTGAGGCTTGGAGGCCCCGAGGCTTGGTGGCCCCGAAGCTCGGAAGCCCCGGGGCTTGGAGGCCCTGAGGCTTGGAGGCTCCTGGGGCTTGGAGGCCTCAGAGGTTTGGGGGCCCCGAGGCTCGGAAGCCCCGGGGCTTGGAGGCCCTGAGGCTTGGAGGCCTCCGGGGCTTGGAGGCCTTCGAGGTTTGGGGGCCTCGAGGCTTGGGGCCCCTCAACATACATAGCGTACACATATACTGTACTTGCTGTCATTGATCGCGAGTCTCTAATTGAACGCGGTCAGAAAGGCGATTCAACAATTACAGCGGGGTATACGTTACATATACAGTACGTACATGTTTACGGTTATTTTTATACAACAAAGTAATTTTTTACACGTTTTTGATCGACTAACAAATTATTTTTTTGAACGTAATTTTGATTTTGCAGTTAGAACACTCGCGTTTTATGAGAGCATTTACGGTATACGTATACCGTATTTTTGCGATTAAGAGTTGTTCGTTTTTAATATCAATATAGTGGACTTTGGCTTGTATCGGCTATCGGTTGATATTTCGGAATTTTTCGATACAGGGTCCGATATTTTATCACGTGGCCGATAGCGATATTGGACACGTGATTTTTTTTGGTTTTTTTTTTTAAACGTTTTCACAACGTTTCGAACGATTTCAAGACGATTTTGAACGATTTCAAGATGATTTTGAACGATTTCAAGACGATTTCGAACGATTTCAAGACGATTTCGAACGATTTCAAGAAGATTTTGAACAATTGTAAGACGATTTTTAACGATTTAAGACGATTTTGAACGATTTCAAGACGATATTGATCGATTTCAAGACGATATTGATCGATTTCAAGACGATATTGATCGATTTAAGACGATTTTGAAATACTCAAGACGATTTTGAACTATTTCAAGACGATATTGATCGATTTCAAGACGATATTGATCGATTTAAGACGATTTTGAAATACTCAAGACGATTTTGAACTATTTCAAGACGACATTGATCAATTTCAAGACGATATTGATCGATTTAAGACGATTTTGAACAATTTCAAGACGATTTTGAACGATTTCAGACGATTTTGAATGATTGAAGACGATTTTGAATGATTTAAGACGATTTCGAACGATTTCAAGACAATTTTGAACGATTTCAAGGTAATTTTGAACGATTTCAAGACGATTTCGAAAGATTTCAAGACGATTTTGAACGATTTCAAGACGATATTGATCGACTTAAGACGATTTTGAACAATTTCAAGACGATTTTGAACGATTTCAAGACGATTTTGAACGATTTCAGACGATTTTGAATGATTTAAGACGATTTTGAATGATTTAAGACGATTTTGAACGATTTTAAGATGATTTTGAACGATTTCAAGATGGTTTCGAACGATTACAAGACGATTTCGAACGGTTTTGAACGATTTCGGACGATTTCGAATGATTTCGAATGATTTCGAATGATTTCGAATGATTTCGAATGATTTCATGAATCTTGTTGGTGCGACTATTATTCCAATGCAACTCTTAATCGCGGAAATACGGTGTAACATACATTTTTTCCTTCGGGGCCCCTCATGTGTCTAGGGCCCTAAAGCTTAACTCTCATTACCCTCTTAGTAGATCCGCTTCTGATTGGGGCGTAACTTCAAGCATGTGTCCCAGTTCTATCCTAATTTATTCCATAAAATTGAAAATATTATAAAATTTAAATTTTCATTTTTATTTTTCCAAAAAATATTACAAAATCTATAAACAAAATTATAAAAAAAAAAAAAAAAAAAAAAAAAAAAAATTTATTGGGACTGCTCACTTGTCATTGCCACAACCGGAAGTGACGCGCGCCCTTGCACCCAGCAACGAATGAGCGCATCCACCACCGCCTCACCACCACAGCTGATACTCCCAAGCGCGAAGGAAAACCTCGTTTTCGAATCCCAGCACATTAGTGCAACCACCGCGCAAAACAGCGCTGCAAAACAGGAGTTTTCTCGCGTTTGTTTTCCCTCGGAGGTGTGGTGCTGCGAGCGTGTTGTTCCTGGTGCTGCCCACTGGCCCCCGGGCGTCCGCTAAACCCGTTCGCGAGGTGTGGACAAGTCTAGGCGACTCCCTTAAAAGGGTATCGATGAGTTAAATAGGCGAGTTTGTCGATGTCGCGTGGGCATTTTTCGCCAACGGAGAGTCGACCGTGCACGAGCCGCTTGATTTGTATCTCGTAATGGCGTCCAACGGGGAAAATCGGGTTGATAGCCCGCAAACTAAGTTTTACGAGCAGAATCTCAGCAAATTTAAAGGTTTGTACACTGTGCTCAGCGGATTGAAAGGTTTGTGGATTTTATTTTGAGGTTTTTTGGTGTTTTTCGCGGTGAGGGTTTTTTTTTGTTTTTCGACGGGAGTTGGGGGATTGTTGTGCCGTGGTCGGTGCGTGGTGCGCGGCATGGGAATTCGGATGCCGTCGGTGTGGATTGATTTTTAGTAAAATTTGAATTTTTTATTTTTAAATAATTTTTTTTATATTTTTTTTAATGTTTAATTTGGTGTTTTGGGTTTGGTTTTTATTTTTTTTTTGTTGTCGATGTTTTATTTGCATTTGGTTAGGTTTTATTGTGGTGTAACACCTGTTGATTGAGTTTTTTTTTTTTTTAGTTTTGTGGGTTAATTGATTGAAAAAATTATTTAAATTAAGGTTAGGAAGGTAAATGTGTTAAAATTATGCATTAAACCACTTTTTATAATTTTTTTTTATTTAATTTTAATTTTTTAGAATTTTTTTTTTTTTTTTTAGAAAAAAAAAATTTTTATTCCAATTTTATTTGACCTTTAACCCACATAGGAATTCCCTTCAAGCATGTTGTAGCCTATTTTAAGGCTATTTGACCAGTTAGTCCATTATTATGTTGTAAACAGTTATATTACAATAAAAAAAAAAAAAAATGGTTGACATCTTGACATTTAAAAAAAAAAATTATTTTGTTATTATATATATTTATTTATTTATTTATTTGGTGTTTTGGTTATTTTTATTTTTTTTAGATGAAAGGGATGCCATCCAGAAGAAGACTTTCACAAAATGGGTCAACAAACATTTGAAGAAGGTAAGAGATTGAATAAATTAAGGAGGAAAAAAATTAATATTTTTTTTTTTTGGTTTTGAATTGTAATTTGTAAGGAGGTATGAACCATCATCCTATAATTTTGATTTTTAAATTGTTTTTATAAGTTGTTAGACCGTTTAGTGATGTTAAGTAAAAGTACGTGAGGTTTCGGAGAGAAATTTTCGTTGGTTTTAGAGAGAAGGATAATTGTTTGAAGTATGGTCAATTATGTGTTTAAGTTATTAAAAGTGGTTAAAGGTGAGAGGAAAATGAGCAAAAGTGACTAAAATGAGAAAAAGTGGCTAAAAATGACATACAAATGAGCAATAGTAGCTAAAAATGACCAAAAGTGATTAAAATGACCAGAAATGATTAATGGTGACAGGAAAAGGAATAAGAGTGGCTAAAAATGACACACAAATTAGCTAAGTTGGCTAAAAATGACCAAAATGATCAAAATTGGCTAAAAATGACCAAAATGATCAAAATTGGCTAAATATGACCAAAATGATCAAAATTGGCTAAATATGACCAAAATTGGCAAAAAATGACACACAAATTAGCAAAGTTGGCTAAAATTGACACACTAATTAGCAAAGTTGGCTAAAATTGACACACAAATTAGCAAAGTTGGCTAAAAATGACCAAAATTTGGTAAAAATGATCAAAATTTGGTAAAAATAATCAAAATTAGGTAACAATTATCAAAATTGGCTAAAAGTAAGTGAAAGTGGCTAAAAATGAACAAAAGTGGCTAAAAATTAGTAAAAAAAGCTTAAAATGTTCAAATGTGGCTAAAAATGACAAAAATGATAAAAACTGATATAAAAATGACCAAAACTGGCAAAAAATGACTGAAACTGATATAAAAATGACCAAAAATGGCTAAAAGTGATTGGGAATGCCAAACAATTTAAGTTTCAATGACCTAGCATGATCTTCAGTGTAATAACAATAGTTTTAATTTGTTGCTGTCTAATAACTAGCATAACAATAGAGGAAGGAAATGTGACAAGTTGCTTTCTTTTCTCTCTTAAATGTTCATTATTTTTATTCATTGCAAGTTTCCAATCCCAAATTTATTTTATTTCAATTTATTTTAATTCACTAATGGATTATTGAAACAGAATGTTGTTAATCGTCAATAGTTACGGCTGTTTTTAAAATAAATAAATAATCCGGATCCGGATGTGAACCCCTGACTGGATGGGAGAGGGTACTCGAACTAGACAAGGCCACTACTTGTTTTCTTTCATTCAGTCAGTAATTTTTTATTTCATTATAATAGAATTTAACAATGCAACAATTTTGATGTCAGTTGAGGTCTAAAATTAAAAAATTGAAATGTTTTAATGTCAATTTAGGTCTAGAATTGAGAAATGTAAGTGATTTAATGTCTATTGAGGTCTAAAATTGAGAAATTTAAATGTTTTAATGTCAATTTAGGTCTAAAATTGAGAAATGTAAGTGATTTAATGTCTATTGAGGTCCAAATTGATAAATTTAAATGTTTTAATGTCAATTTAGGTCTAAAATTGAGAAATGCAACAATTTTAATGTCAGTTGAGGTCTAAAAATAGAGAAATGTAAGTGTTTTAATGTTAATTTAGGTCTAAAATCGAGAAATGTAAGTGATTTAATGTCTATTGAGGTCTAAAATTGATAAATTTAAATGTTTTAATATCAATTTAGGTCTAAAATTGAGAAATGCAACAATTTTAATGTCAGTTGAGGTCTAAAAATAGAGAAATGTAAATGTTTTAATGTTAATTTAGGTCTAAAATCGAGAAATGTAAGTGATTTAATGTCTATTGAGGTCTATAATAGAGAAATGTACAATTTTGAAGTTAATTGAAGTCTAAAATTGAGAAATTTGTGTTTTTATATTATTTTATGTCTAAAAAATAAAAAAAATTCAACAACTTCAATGTTAATTTAGGTCTAAAATTGAGAAATGTAAGTGTTTTAATATCAACTGAGGTCTAAAATTGAAAAATTTGTTTTTTAATTTTATTTTAGGTCTAAAATTTAAAAATTAAATAATTCTCGTGACAAACAAGTCTAAAATTAAAAAAAAACAAAAAAAAAACAACCGGCTGATTAAAATTTCGACCTTATGTAATTAACGAACAATGCGAGCAACTTAAACCCAAAACTAAAACAACGACAACAACAAAATTAAAAATTAAATTAAAAAAAATTAAAAATTAAATCGATAACTGTTGTTTATTACACTGGATTAATAAATTTTCGGTTTATAAAGATAAGGGAAAGATAAGACACTCAATTTGACTAGAAATTAACACATTTTAATGGCGTTCTCTCACTCGTGATAAGAATAATGACATCTGCTATTCTTGGAAAAATATAAAAAGGGAAGTTAGTCAGACACGGTGTCTTGTTTATTTTTATCATTCCTTGCTGCCCATTTTTTCCCATCCATTTCGCACGAGACAATAAACAGTGAGTGAAAAGGAAGAGCTAAAAAAAAAATGGCTGCCGAGGCAATGACGCAAGGAAATTGCATTGTTTGTCTATAAGAATGGATTTTTTTTTTTGGTTTTTTTTTGGTTTTTTTTTTTGGTTTTTTTTTTTTTTTTGGTGGAACTACTTGTTGGATTGAGGGTTAGAGGTTATTGGAGGCCTTTAAAGGAAGTGAACTGTGGTGTGACCTAATATGGAGGAGTTGGACTCGGTACGTCATGAATGGCTCCACCCTGCGTGGGTTTGAGTTCGTTTCTGGAGGTGGGAAATGGATGGTTTTGATTGGTGTTTGGATGGATTTGAGGTTTTTTGGTTTTTGTTTTGGTTGTTTTGTTTGGGAAGTTTTGATGGAGATTTTTATTTTTGATTGTTTGATTGATTTTGATTGATTTTTATTTTTATTTTTTGTTTTGATTGATTGTTGATGGGTTTTGATGGTGTTTTTGAATTTTTTTTTTTTTTTTGGTGGGGGGAGGGGGTGTTATTTTTGATAGATTTGGGCGAATTCGAGAATTTGTTTCCGAAAATTTTCGACAAAATTTGAAGTTTTTTTAGAAAATTTTCGACAAAATCTGAAGTTTTTTTTAGAAAATTTTAAGAAATTTGATTTTTTTTTTAGAAAATTGGTAAGTTTTGAGAAAATTCGACAGAAATTGAGAAGTTTTGAGAAAATTCGATAAAAATTTGATATTTTTTCGAAAATTTGTCAAATTTTGAATTTTTTGTTGAAAATTCGACAAAATTAAAATTTTTTTTAGGAAATTTGACAGATTTTGATAAATTTTGAGAAAATTCGGCAAGGTCTGAATTTTGTTTAGAAAATTTGACAAAATTCGGCAAAATGTGAATTTTGTTTAGAAAATTTGACAAAATTCGGCAAAATGTGAATTTTGTTTAGAAATTTGACAAAATTCGGCAAAATGTGAATTTTGTTTAGAAAATTTGACAAAATTCGGCAAAATGTGAATTTTGTTTAGAAAATTTGACAAAATTTCAAAATTTACTTAAGAAAATCGACAAAATTTCAATTTTTTTTTTAGAAAATTTGACAAAATTTGACAATTTTCTTTAGAAAACTGGACAAAATATTAATTTTTTTTTGGAAATTCGACAAAAGTTCAATTTTTTTAGATGAAGAATTGAATCTAAGAATTTTTTAAAACTAACACAAGCTTTGAGAAATTTTCGACAAAATTCTGGATAAAGCACTAAAGGGTTATCGAGGTTGTTACGCGCCACTGATCCCAGGTATAATTGATTAGAAGTCTTTTGATTTCAGTTTTGCGCCGTCTTGTCTTGTTAATGGAGGAAGTTAGATATGATTTAGGTTTATTGGGTCAAAGTGTTGGGTTGAAAGGTTGTGGGAATGGGTTTTGATTGTCACTCCTGGAGGGGTCTCTTTTTCGGTCTAAAAACGTCTAAGTAAAATATTTTTTTCAATATTCTGAGAAATATTCTTAATTTTTGTTAAATTTAGAATTTTTACAAACAGAAATGTCTAAAAAAAATTTGTTTTCGGTCTAAAAATATCTAAAAAAAAATTATTTTCGGTCTAAAAATGTCTAAAAAAAAATTATTTTCGGTCTAATAATATCAAAAATAAAGTTTTTGGTCTAAAAATGTCTAAACATTACTTACAACATTTTTTATTATTAAATTTGGAATTTTTACATTCAAAAATGTCTAAAAAAAATTATTTTCGGTCTAAAAATGTCTAAAAAAAAATAATTTTTGGTCTAAAAATGTTTAAAAAAATAAGTTCTTTTGGTTTAAAGATGTCTAAAAAAAATTTTTTCGGTCTAAAAATGCCTAAACACTATTTATAACATTTCTGATTATTAAATTTGGAATTTTTACATTCAAAAATGTGTAAAAAAAAATTTTTGTCTAAAAATGTCTGAAAAAGTTTTTTTTTTCTAACATAACTATCAAAACCATGATTACTTTTTCAATTGTATCTTATTGAACAATTATTCCTTTGTCAACTGATAAAAAAATAACTATTTTTAACATTGAAAATCCGACCTTAAATACTTTAATGACGTCACATTTGACTATCTCCAATCTCCCAGTTCAAATTTCATGAATGAAACCTAAAAACAAATCCACATTTAGTCAAAATGTGCGATTTCAAGCCTCAACACGTGACTCACTCGAAGGTTCAGGGATTAAAATGGCCTCAGACTGCAAAAAAAATGTGGTTACAACTCATTAATTCCTCGAATTGGTGAGTAAACGGAATTTTATGCAACCGCCATCATGATTAAAGAGGATGTTTTTCTTTGTTTAATCTGATGCTCACCCACACTCCCGCATAAAGTGGAATTAATGGGACTGACCTGATTTCATTCTGACCTGTTATTACAGCTAAACAATAGCAATCAAGTGGTGTTATGACCAAATCAAGTCGCCATCTTGGTCGAAATTCCAAATTAAGATTCAAAACATAAATTAACAATGAAATTGTAAACTGTGCTGATAGCGTGATTAAAAATGGCTGCCGGTGTTGATTTTTGCAATTTCAATTATTTGGATTTGTCACGTGGTATCAGTTCCACCAATCATGCCCAGAATTTCGAAAGCAGATAATTGCAAAATTACAAAATCAAGAAACTGGTAGTTTTTTTTTTGCGATTTTGAAACTTGTCAAACACAAAACAAAATGGCGGTCAAGGTCGATCTAAGTGGCAAATTGGATATATTTCGCAATTTCAACAATTTCAACAATTTTGCATTTTTGGATTTGTCACGTGGTATCAGTGACTTGTCAAACACAAAACAAAATGGCGGCCAAGCTCGATCTAAGTAACAAATCGGTTATATTTCGCAATGTATCGAAGTATTTATTTAAAATATTTAATAAAATGTTGTTTTGAATATTTTTTGTCAACGTTTTATTTTCTATATAAGATTTTACGGTTGGTTGGGTCATGTGACGGCATCAAAAATGATTGATTTTGTGATTAATATACACTCTACATAACGGAATTATACATTTAACGGAAACCACCTAAAAAAAATGCACGTAATGAACAATTCCAAATGAGATTTGTTCTGTATTTAACTTTTTCCTGCTTGCAAAACTACACAATCCACTCCTAAATAAGGTTTTGATTCATGTTGAAAACAAAGATGGAGGGTATGCGAAATTAAACAAATTACTCATTCATCTGGATGATGGTTTTGAACTCTGTTCATAAGGACTTTGGTCTTTAACAAACCAGTTATTGTGTAGAGATATTTTTTTTTGGAAACACAAAACATGCTTAAAACGCGTTTTAAATGTGTTTTAATTTGAATGAAGAAGGTTGATGGCCTCTCATTGTTTGAATGGTTTGATGCTGCACATGTGGGCTTTTTTTAAACGAGTTAAACTCACTTGATTAAACAGTTTTCACTTTATTTTATTTATCTTTTGAGTGGCAGCTGTGAAATGCAAGTTGCTCGAAATGTAATATGATGCTTTAATGGCCACCTGCATGTGGGTATGATGGTTAAAAATGGGTGTAGACTAAACTTGGGTTTTGTAAGGGGGTGATGCAATGTTGTAAGTGAGTTTGAATAAGGTCTGGTTTGTTTGAGGGAAGTGGGTGGTGAAGTGAATCAACTTGAAATTGGTTGATCTGAGGTTAATTTTTAAGTTGTTTCTTATTTTCTTTTAATGGTGGAAGTGGCCACTCCTGTGGATGAACATTTGGATCTGGTGATAAGAGATGGTCAGTGTTGCGCATAAAAATTTAATTTTGGTTTAAGAAGTATAGGTTTGTGCATAAATTTTTAAAAATTCGTTATAAAAAGGGCTTGTGGGTATTAGAGAGTTCTTAAAAACTTGTTCTTTATAACGAATAATTCGTAATATCAAAATTCGTTATATCGAAATTTTTTAACATGATGTTCTATAGGAAAAAAAATTTGTTATAACAAAAATTTGTTATATCGCGGTTTGTTATAACGAGATTCAACTGTATAAAGTAGTTTTAGGTTAGGTTAGGTTAGGTTAGGTTAGGTTAGGTTAGGTTAGGTGAGGTTTGGTTAGATTTACCAGCGAATAAATGACCGTCGAGTAAATGACCGTCGAGTAAATGACCGTCGAATAAACGATACGACCTTGTTATAACTGTTAAGGAAGCAATCGCCTATAGGTGGAGCCAGAAAATGATTTTGCCAAGGGTGCCAAAAACCTAGCTGAAGACAGTTTTCAAGCCGGTGCCTATTCTGTTGGAGTCCCGGGTAGCTTAATTGGTAGAGCAACCGTCCTGCAAACGGTGAATCTGGGTTTAACTTCCGGTTCGTTTGTTTTTTCAGCCAGACATTAGGTGGCAGGAATAGACCATAATCACTTTCTCCACAAACCTAGCTTTGCTTTTGTCATAAAATGCGGCATTTTGCAAAATGTCGCTCAGGCATTGCAGAAAAGCAAAACTAAGAGAAATGCCGGAATTATTGGTATAGGTCGCTCATCCGAGTCAAACTGTGGGAAACAATAAAATTTGCAAAAAGTAATCAAAACTATGTGTTAGCTTTGCAATCTTGTACCAGAAGTGATTTATTTTGTCATTGTAACATTACAGTGCTAGGAAGTATCTGGACAATGACATGATTAATGCAAATCCAGATAACTTTTGTCTATTTGGGTTGGTTACAAGCTGTCTGGCTCTTCCTGGAAAATGAAACTTTTTTTTTTTTTTTCTCAGAAAATAAATTGGATTTTGTGTTAGTTACATTTACATGAGTGGAATGGTTGATGAGGCCTTAACCTTGGATTTATGTAAGTTGATGAGGGGCAAAAAAAAAAAAAAAAAAAAAAAAATGAGACATTTAAAAAAGTCTGACATTAAACTTACATAAGATGCTGGAATGACCAAGGGGTGCTGAGAAACAACTCTATTGCCCTCAAATGAGGTAATTTATTAATTTATTTTTAAAAAATCATTGAGAAATTGATTAAAAATTTTGAATTTGTTTAAATGTGACTGAGTAAAATAAAAAAAAATAAAAAAGGCTTATCTGATTGCTCCAGTGGACAGGGGTCTGCACAGGTGGTCTGGAATGGTGGCAATGATCTCAAGTAATCCCAATTAGGTTTGGGGAAGCTCATGTGTAGTTTAAGCCTATTTTTAGTTTTGGGAAAAAAAAAATATTGGGAATTGGTCATTTTGGTTGGATATTTTTGATGGGAAAAAAAAATCAAAATGTAATTAATACAATTAATAATTTAGGTTTGATGTTGCTAATGAGTTTTAATGGGAGTTTTTGGACTTGTTTATTGAGTATTGTTTTGTTGTGGTGTGTGTGTGTGAATAACCGAATAAATTCGATTTGATTTAGTTTTGACCCGGTTGAAGTGGTGAAATTTTTTTTTTTTTTTTTTGGTCTTGGTTGTGAGGGAAAACATTTGCCACTTCCTAATTCAATTAGGACAGTGTAAACATCTGGTGGCATTTTGTGTAGAAAAAGGGTTAAGGGTAGTATGAAGTTGGGTTTTTTGGAATGCAGATGGAATTTGGAGTGGAAATAGACATTTTTGTGCAATTTTTTTTATGGGTGGAAATTACAAGCCATTTTGTTTGAGAGAAGTTGGTAGTGAGGCCTGACATCTGGTGGAAGAAATGCTGATGTTTTCTGGTGGTCAGTTGATCCATTGTGCTTGTGGGTATTAGCATGAACCAAGGATAACATGGACACGTTTCCATGTGTTCAGACCGTTATGTCACCGGTGGCGCCACATGCAAACCGCTTTGCATTCTGGGAGACCTTTTTGTAGCAAGTTTTTAGTCTGAAATTGGATGTTTTAGTCCAAAAATAAATCCTGTAGACCAAAAAACGAATATTTTAGACCAAAAATGAATATTTTTAGACCAAATACAAATATTTTTAGACCAAATACAAATATTTTAGACCAAAAACAAATACTTTTAGACCAAAAACGAATATTTTTAGACCAAAAACGAATATTTTAGACCAAAACAAATACTTTTAGGCTGTAACAGTTTATTTGTTGTTACTGAGGAAAACCCACAATGCAATGGTGTGACACATGTGACTGCCTTCAGCGAATCAGAGCACAGAACCACCTATCTATAGGAAATAACACATGGAGACGTGTCCATGTTATCCTTGGTTCATGGTATTAGAGTGTTCGTAAAAACTTGTTCTTTATAACGAATAATTCGTAATATCAAACGCGTGTGAATTGTGATGCGAGAACAACAATCGCACGTGACTACCGACTCTAGTTCCAAAACATCGCACGCGTTGCAAATCGCTTTCAATGTGGTCACGTGAGTATTTTGAGCCAATGAGAAGTCGCGTATTTCCACTGGCCAAAATTTTTGTTTACACAGAATGCCGAAACGTTTTTGAAGTGAAACTTCTTTAGGCGCGTTAGGGGTTTTGGGGTTAGAGTAATTCGAAATGGTGCCGGAAGTGGCTGACGGAAGTGAGTGACGAAAATGCGTTACGCGAAAGTGGCGCTACCTACCAACGAAAACGAAAACGCCGCCATTTTCGATTTGACTTAGATCGACGATCCCACAACTTGTAAACAAGAAGTTTCACTTTTTCCGTGTGGTCTTAAGCGCACATTTTTTTTTTTTTTTTTTAGAATAAAATCGTATCTTAACAAAATCTGCCTCGTGACATGTGCGCAGCCATTTTGAAAAAGTGCGAATCATGCCAGTTGCGGCAGTAGCGCTCTCTCACATGAAAATGTAATGCTGGGACATTGCTTGTCTTATATTATTCCTGTTATTCCTTGTTAGCACTGTAGAAGCGCTCATATTTATTTGTTAACTTTATTTGTTTAAGTTCTATTAATTATGTGCTGGGCAGACCAGCCTTCTGTACTGTAAAAGCTACGTCTAAAACTCGCGCATGAATGTACCAGGCGCGATTTTTAGAGAGGAGCGACAGTTTTTAATCGCACATGAAAATGCACCTTTAGGTTATATCTCGACTGCTTATGTCCGCCTCCTAGTGGGCAAGTTTTGTGCTTTAAATTACGAAGTAATTGCAAGTTTTCTGTCGAGATAAGCACGAAAAGCTAACTGTAACACTGAAGCTGCACATGTAGTGAAAAGTTGTTTTCGCAACATTGGTAGTGGCAGCCATGAACATTTTCTACTTCTAGGAAAACGCACCTTTAGGGTTGGTTATTGCTCTGACTTTGAGTCTTATCTCTTCCTGAATGAAAAGGAACAGGATGTGATGTAACATCAATAACATTCTGGAGCAGCAAATGTCATAATTATTGCTTCTTTGAGCTTTTCATTGAGTTATGGGCAAATTGATGTGGGTTTGAATGGAAATTAGGCTCAATAGAGCACAGTCCCACAACCAGCAATGGAATTTCTAATCAAGCTGTTTTTATTTTTTCATATGGTCATCCACGTACAGATTTCAGACGTAGATTTAACGATGAATCTTGGCCTGTTCAAATTAGAGAATCGTTTTGCGCGCTTTGGTGGCGATTTTGTGCACTACGTGGTAGGCAACGAGTAAACAGCGTATTACAATGCCTACTAGTTGTGCTGCTTTTGGTACTTGTGATCCAGAGTTTTAGAAGTCACTGCTACAGCTTGAAGTTGTAGGAGAATCGCCATTTTGTTTTTGAGTTGTAGAAAACTAGAACAAGTGTGAACGCGAGAGGTTCTAAAACTTGGGTAGTTATGTACGTAAGTTGTTCAAGTGTGAACTAGGCATTAATTTATTGTCGTTTAGTACGCTGGCACTGGTAACGGTGTGATACAACCGGAAGTTGAAACATTCAATCAAGTTAAATAAAAGTGTTTAATAATCTGCCATCTACTCAATGGTAATAAGTTAATACGCAGTTTGCGCCATGTACTTTTACGTTATAAAAACCCCCGTTATGCCTATAACTATAGCGGAAAACTCATAAGTCTAACGGAGCTTACGC
>JAQFXT010000983.1:0-22431 GCA_034683725.1 Strigamia crassipes | reverse complement strand
GTCAAAATTTGAATGTTTTTGGTCAAAATTTGAATGTTTTTGGTCAAAATTTGAATGTTTTTGGTCAAAATTTGAATTTTTAATTCAAAAATTTTTTTTATTTTAATGTGCGAAACGTTAATAGACATTTGGCGATTACGTTTTATAACTTCAAATAACTTACAACTTATAACTGATAGATATAAGTTATAATTTGTAGATTAAGTTTATACGTTCAGAATGAAACGTATAAAAACGAATTATAAGTTGTAAGTTATTTGAAGTTAAAAAACGTAATTGCCAAATCTCTAATGAAACAGTGCATTGTTCAGGATAAACTTTATGAGTTCTGAGATTTCGTTGCGCGTCTGGGCCACCAGGTGCCACCATGTTACCATCATCTTATGTAAGTTTGACCACATTGTTAACCAATGGCATAGTTTTATTTGTTTTATTCAGTCGATTATTTCTGTTATTATCATCACTATTACAACTTCAAATACATTTACAGTTTAAATATGGAGTTTGGCAATTAACCTTTCTTTCAACTTGTCACTCAATTTGTATCAACTTTTGACTCAAAACAATCACTATGACAGCACAAGCCGACAAAATTAAATCCCAAAATAATCCCTCAGCTATTAATGCACAGCCTAACTGGCGCCTATTAAAAACCCACTGAAAATACAATAACTACATTTTACAAACATAGATGGCACCTCTACAAATCATCTACTTTTACTAACACTGTGTACTAACTCGCACAAAAAAAATTTGAAACACCTGCAAAAACTAACAATGACCTTCTCTACAGCTGTATTTAAACGCAGACATCTTTTCGGTGATGCACAGCTGCAGACAAATAGCAAACATTGCAACAATATTGCAATTTGGTAAAAATTATTGACAACACAAAAAAAAATTGCCAATAAGCTCTCTCCGTTTGCACTTTGATAAGATCGTTGTTATATAACTAAACAAACGTACGCGAGCTAATGATTATCACTTATCGAGGCACTTTCAATTCAAGGTGGGTGGGCGAAGTCCTGCCAAGATTTAAAATCTGGAATTGTTAATTGCAATGAAGGTCAATTTCAATTTTTTTTCAACGTTGATAATAGACCTGTGGAAAATTTGAGGTCATGTGATACGATCACGTGATCGCATCGTACGACCTCAATTTTTCAAAGGTCTATTGAGGAGAAAAGAAATCGAGAAGTTGTAATTGCAAAGATTTACTTAGCTGGAGTTTTCGAAGCAAAAGAGGCCGTCAGCTGAAGAGTGCATGCAGAGAGGGAGGGAACAAAGACAATTGGATTAAATAGACGATGAAGTCAATTGAATGTCAATTTCACATGTAAATGTCCACAGTCCATGTATACTGGAATCTCGCAACGTTCTGGGAGTTTTATTCGGGTTAGATAATCTGAGTATTGAATTTTTGCGCTGTTCATGTGCAGTAACCCAACTGTTTCCAGTTCTATTCAAAATGGCTTTATTTATTTGTTTACAATAGAACTCGATAAATGGACAATGCGTAGCACCAAAACGCACAATTTAAACGCGGAGTTATAAATGCTTTTTATTTTGTATTTCTTTGTTCAAATATTGGCGATAACAAAGAAATGGAAAATGACAAAATTGTCTATATTTTTATGAAAATTATAATATTCATTCAAGATTATTTTTCCTCGTGGATAAAAAGCAATATTCCTGGACTATTTAGTTAAGAATTTATCAAGAGAGTTCGTTTTGCACGTGATTTAATATATCGCAGATTCGCGGTTGTCCAAATAAGGGTCCCCGTCAGCCATGGGCGTCAGGGGGTTAGGACAAAGCTAGCCTTTGTAGAAAACAACGTAATTCATATTAAAGTCAGGATTCTCCAAATCTCCTCCTGTTATAATGAAAATATCTTTAGTGGTATGTGGTCACAAATTGTCCTGGTTCTAATGTGGGTGTCCTGGACGATTACGTGACAAATGAAAATAACTTTAAGCTGGAATCCAGTGTTATTTGAACAGTTTCACTCCAAAGTTTGGTCTTTTATCTTGAGTAAACACATGACCACATGGTTAAAACCAAAAATATGTGAAACCCTCATAGGGAGGGGTAGAGGTAACAGAAATATTTAAATTTTACAATACAACTCCAAATCACCTCGCGGAGAGTTTTGTGCGCATGAATTAAATTCAAAACACACGCTCCTGACAAATTCATCGAATATTATATTATGGGATTCTTGAGTTTTGGATGCAGTCCAAACTGGGCAGGGAATTATGCGCATACAGAAAATTCCTTGCCAGGGCTTCTCAAACTATGTGATGTAGCGGATCGGTATTTTTTTGTCCCAATATGTTACGGACCGGTATAACATTCGTACCAAACTTATTCTAACATTGCTCTACTAAGCCTATATAATCTTTGGGTTTCAACGGTAAATCGGCGGACCAGCAGCCTCTTGCTCGCGAACCAGCACCGGTCCATGGACCACCACTGTTCTATACCTCCAACCCTTTTTATAGTGACAACCGTCTGTGTCCGCAGTCCGTCCTTGACATTTTTTAAACACTAGATCGTCCGTTTCATAAATTTGATTAATTGGAAATTAATATTTAATTTCGGGCGTTTTGTACAGTATGATTTATTATTATTGTGATGAAAACATGGAGACTAACCATTTTTTGCCTCCAATTTTTTTCCCCCATGGCTGTACGTGTACACAGTTAACACAAAATAAAAAAGATTATGGTGTTCATTCCAACTTTAATGGTGCTTACTTGGTTGAAATAGATTTGGAAGTTATAAATTTAGCACTGTAAATAAACCTTTTTTTTCTTCCTCCTTGTTGGAAGTAGGTATAAAGTGATCCAATTACTGAAGAGCCCTTCATTCACGCGTGGGTGTTTAATTATTTATAGAGAAAAATTAAATGCCAACTTGGTAGCGGGTCAACGGACAAGTGTTTTATATCGGAGAGCAGTGGACACTTAAATGTTTTTAATAGAAATCAACTAACTTGAAACATTTTGTCAATAAATACAGGGCTGGTTGAAGAATAAATGTAGTACCGGGAAATCTGGATAGGTTGGGCGACGGGGAATTCCCAGTATCCCGCCTGGTCAGTCTTGTCCTGTCAACAAATGAATGCAATTTGGCAGATGTTTCCAAGTGGCTGCAGACTCGACAGGAAATCTCCTCCGACTATGGGTTCATTAACCCCTTTCTTTCTTGTTGATATGTGATATTTTTACACCGATTAATGAATCGTGTCAATACAGAGTTTGCGCCATGTACTTTTCCCTTATAGTTAAAGCAATTTTTACACTATATTTAATGTAATGAAAAAATTGAAAAATACACTTTGCGCCATACACTTTTCCCTTATGTTATAAAAGTATTGTTACACTATGTTTATACCATGTATTCACGTTGAGGCGGGAAATTGCAAATGGCAGCAAAAACAAACAATCGCCATTTGCAATTGTTGACTGATGACGTCAATAGTGTTAAATTATCGGATTGGCTACGCTATTTCCAGTTATACTGTAAGCTCCGATATAGTTATGAGTTTTCCACTAAAGTTGTAACTATATCGGGACTTTTTATAAGGGAAAAGTACATGGCGCAAACTGTGTAGTGTTCGCGCACTTGCTGCTTTATGTTTATGAAATACAGTTGTGTTTTTATGCACGTATCGTCTAAACCATTTCACCACGTCTAAAAACAACAATTTTTCCATTTGGGTTATTTACGCTACGATTAATGGAAATTGTAGCCAATAAAGTGCGATTTGTGCAGCGTTTTTGCTATGGATTGAATACGCATACATTTTTGTTTGAGTAGGACACCAATGGGAGACGAGATCGATGCACAGTTGTTGGTAAATTGAAAAGTGTGTTTGATTCCATCACAGTGCAAGCTGGTCGAGTTTGCATTTCAAGTGGAAAACGCCAGCAATGGCATTGGTGACGAAAACAGATGATAAATCTGGCCCAGCCGCAAGCTAGCAAGCGGTGGGAAAGGGATAGATAGAGAGAGCGAGAAGTTTTATCGCTGTAACCAATCTGAAGGCGATGCTCTTGCATGTCATCAATCACGCGAAAAGCAAACCGATGCCAATGTTTGACACAATAAAAGGGTTCAAACTGAAGAATAAATGTGCATTTAGTTTTTCTAAATATTGATATAAAAAAAATATAAAGTATGTTTTTTTTTTTTTTTTAATTTTTTTTTTTACTATAACCATTTTGGTGTTTCATCTTGAAATAAAGAATGAAAATGGATCATAAAAATGAAGTTTATGGTTAAACCACTTTGGAGTGATTAAATAAAAACCCCAAGCTGTAAAAGTGGATGAGTTTCCCACTCATTCCGATGTTTAGTGTAAGTTAGTGTCACTTTAAGAGGCCCTTTTAAATTCATTTTGAGGTATGCTTGGAGTAGCCTGGTTTAACATGTGGTCTGAGTGGGTTTTGGGGTGTGCCCAATTTTCTTTGTATTGGATTAAGGTGGGAATAAATTATGCATTGTTGGATGCAATTTGTAATTGATGCTTGTCATTTATGCGTGGGAGTCGTAATTCCCAGTTTAGTCGTGCTAACCCCCTAATTGTGTTGTTATGTCTCATTCCATTACTTGATGAAATGATTGGTTAGTCGAGTTTGGTGGTGAATGATTATAATTCGATGGCATTATGTGTTAATTTAGTAGCAGTGTGATGATGAAATGGTGAAAGTATGTATGTAAACATGTGAAGAATTAATATTTTTATGGATTTCAAACATTTTAATGATTAAAAATGTAGTGGGCATGTGATTGGAAAATGAGCTAAATATTGTGGAATTTGGGTTTAGCATTAAAAATAGTGAAATTTGGCATTAGAAATAGTGAAATTTGGCATTAGAAATAGTGAAATTTCGCATTAGAAATAGTGAAATTTGGCATTAGAAATAGTGAAATTTAGCATTAGAAATAGTGAAATTTAGCAATAGAAATAGTTAAAATTAGCTCAAACTATTAAAAATTAGCTTAAAATAATGAAAATTAGCTTAAAATAATGAAAATTAGCTCAAATTATTAAAAATTAGCTTAAAATAATGAAAATTAGCTCAATGTGAAAATTAGCTCAAAATAGTGAAAATTAGCTCAAAATAGGAAAAATTAGCTTTAAAATAATAAAGTTTAGTGAAAATTAGCTTTACAATAATAAAATTTAGTAAAAATTAGCTTTAAAATAATAAAATTTAGTGAAAATTAGCTTTAAAATAATAAAATTTAGTGAAAATTAACTTTAAAATAATAAAATTTAGTGAAAAATCAGCTTTAAAATAATAAAATTTAGTGAAAAATCAGCTTTCAAATAATGAAATTTAATGAAAATCAGCTTTAAAATGAAATTTATTGAAAAATCTTTAAAATAGTAGAAATCAGGTTGTAAAAAAACGCGAAAATAGGCCTGAAAAATACGAAAAATAAGAAAAATAAAAAAAAATCATGATTGCGCTAAAGTTTATTAGTTAGTTTATCTCTCATTTAGTGATTTCCGAACAATGTAATGCTAGTATACTGCTAGCCTGCCAAGTCTGTCCACTATTAGCCTAAATCCATCTCTTCTTTTTCTTTAATTTTGTATAAAATTCTACTTAAACTAGGCCTTGAGTTTAATGTGACTACTTATTTAAAATTGAATCCCTAGCCTATTTCCAATTTAAACACAAGCAATTTGTTTTATGCAACCCAACCATTTTTTCTCTCTTTAAACAAAATCGCATGGACTTGTTGTTGGTGTTATTCATCACCAGATTTCTATCAGGTGCTGTTTACAACACCAAAAAAGTTGGCAAGGATGTGTTTGGTGATCCAATGGGCTTTCCATTGAAATTGGCTTTTAAAGTTTAAACTACATTACTATCAGCAAGCACACATTTTCTTTTCCTGTTGGCTGTGGCTCGGATCGAATAGTTGTGATTAGAGAAACACTAGAAGGGGAACTGGATGAGGTTCATTTTGACCACAAACATAATGCTGCGAGTGTGAGCATCAGTGTGAGTGTGATCAATTGCAGTGTTGTTGTAGGGGGTTCGAGTTGCATCCGTAAGGGGAGATTTTAGCTTTTTATTAGTGTATGGCTTGAGGATTGTTTTATATGAATTTAAGTTGTTTGAAGTTCAATAAACGGGCAATAAATTGGAGTTTGTGGAATCAACTTTTCGGTTTTTGGGATGCGAATAACAATTTAAATATAAATGATTCTGAGAATTTACCACTAGTTTCGATAATGTTTCCTGGTGCTTTGGACGACCAATGAGAACGGTGTAACAAAACAGGCATCATTCGTCCGACCAATCCCGAAGCGCGTAACAAACCCCATTCGCTTTTGGATTGGTGGCTGTAGGTGGCTGCATTCACCATTTCGATAATGCACGCTTGTCCTTTTCGCCATCTGTTGTGGGTTTTTACAACCAAAATACAAATGGCATTTTGATTCCATTCGAACTCTTCATGGTCGTTTCTCCGATTTTCTATCGGTAAATTCTCTCGTAAAATACACCTCGCGCTTGAGTAATTGTCAAACTTAGGTCAGCACTCATCTTTTGGTCAGATAAGATTACTCGTGATCTTATCAGACAAAAAGATTCGTGCGGACCTAATTATTTGACAATTACTCGGCGTGCTCGGTATATTACTACTGAGAATCCGCTCGCTTTTTCTGCATTCCATTTTTATCCGATCAAAATATTTTGTTTGTTGGAAGTTTCTAGGTGCATTCATAACCTAAACAACATATTTAAATAGTTGGCTGAGGGTTGTCTCGATTTAACTTTTAAAAAATGGCGGTAGGTATAAGGTGCATCCAGAAAGTTTGTAGAATTGACCAAAATTTAAAGAAAAAAATAATTTCTAATATTTTAATTTTAATTTTTTTTAGGATTATTAGATATACTAATCGAATAACGTCTGAAAAAATTTTCAAAGTGATTCGATAATATTTTTTTAAAATACCAACAATAAATGAAAAAATAGGTGTTTTCAGTCGCAGTGGCCATTTAAACGACATTTAAACAACAAAACATGTTTATCTGCAAGTTAAACATGACTTTATGAATGTGTTTAAAGTTGCATGTCATGCATCATTTGGTGGTAACTTAACTTAACCTGACCTAAGCTGGCCAATGTGTTGCTGAAATGATTGCCCTTTCAATTAAATATGCATTTGTAAATGCATTTATTGTTTATATAACATTTAGTGTTTCTATAAATGATTTTAAAAAAAAGCACAGGAACATTTTCGTCTGTTTTAGAATGAATTATGACACATTTTGAGTGCAATTTCTACACGATTTTGGCATAAACAAAAATTACTTGGTTTTTGTCTTTAGTAATTGCGAAAAAACACCTAAACTAAACTAGCACGAGCCTCGTTAAAATTAAATGAGTTTAAAATTAAAAATTAAATAAATAAAAAGTAACTGGAAAGATCATTTTGCTTTGTTGGTTTGTTAGAGTTAAATGGTTGAAAAACAGGATTAACGAGATGATATTTTTGTATACTAATGAGTACTGCGGAAGATTAAATAAAATGTTAATTGCCAGAGAAGATAAGTTAAAAGACGAGCTTATCTATTGTGTTTTGGATTAAATCTAAGGCGCTACTGTTTATTTAGGTTTAAATGGGAAAAAAATTGTAGCAATTGAAAGTATCCTGGGGTCATGAAGGAATTAGAAAAGAGAAAAAAAATGTGAGAAAATTACATTATCGATCTTGAATAATTTTTGAGTGTCAATGCCTGAGAGATTTTTGCTTTTTTGAAGATTTATAACTTTGATGTAGCCCGTAGTATGGAATAATATTTACACTAGCGATGGTTGAAATTAAAAAAAAATGGTTTTTGTATATGAAAGAAATCATTTATTTTTTTGAATTAATGTGAACAAATATTTTCTTTTTGCTTATTTGAAATTCCAATCTGATTAGATTTTTTTCTTTTGACATAAGCAATTGTTTGTTTGTTTTATTGTAAAATTCCATCAAATTATCTATAATTTTTTTTGCAATTTTTTGGTTTTAGGTTGAAACAGCCAGTCAGCTTTCTTCAATGAAAAATTATCAGTAGTAATATACCGAGTGCGATGAGTAATTGTAGGGACAATTAGGTCAGCACGAACCTTTGTGTCTGATAGATCTTATCTGTCAAGAAGATGAGTGCTGACCTAATCCCGTCAATTACTCAAGCGCAAGGTGTATTTTATTCGAGAATTTACCGATAGAAAATTTGAAAATCAATTATACCATCCTGAGGAATTCAAATATTAACACAATGCCATTTGGATTTGTTTTAAACTTTTGCAACAGATGGTGCTACGAGCAAAAGAAGAAGAAATGTTTCACTGATGAAAATCTCTGCCACGATGAATTTTCATCGGTGAAAACCAATCAGACAACAAATGCAGTTTGTTATGCGCTTTAGGATTGGTCAGATGAACAATTGCTGTTTTGTAACGGCTTTCTTCATTGGTCGTGGCTAGTAGGATATAGATGATTTCCACAATATCCAGCTCTAGTGGTTGTGAATAAATCTACTAATATTCCAAAATCCCCAAACAATGGATTTTTTAGTGAGTAAACAAAAGCATTGTTTTGCAGTCTTAAATGTTACAAATAATGCCAACAGGTAAGGCGGAACAACTGCGCATGTGCAGTAACAAAATGTAGAAATTGTCTATTATCCTGAGAATTTACCACTAGTTTTGACAATGTTCTTTGGTGCTTTGAATACCAATGAGAAGAGCGTTACAAAACGGCAATTGTTCGTCCGACCAATCCTGAAACACGTAACAAACCCCAGTCGCCTTCGGATTGGTGGCTGTAGGTGGCTGCATTCACCATTTCGGTAATGCACGCTTGTCCTTTGCGCCATCAGTTGTGAGTGTTTACAACCAAAATACAAATGGCATTTTGATCCCATTTGGTGTTTCTCCGATTTTCTATCGGTAAATTCTTTTATAAAATACACCTCGCGCTTGAGTAATTGTCAAATTTAGGTCAGCACTCATCTTTTTGTCAGATAAGATTCGTGCGGACCTAATTATTTGACAATTACTCGGCGTGCTCGGTATATTACTACTGAGAATTCACCACTAGCTTCTTTGGAGACGGACGACCAATGAGGACGGCTGTTACAAAACGTCTATTGTTCAGCCGACTAATCCTGAAGCACGTAACAAAGCACATTTGACATCTGATTGGTTTTCATCATACTCTTGCTTGTGATGTCATCTGTTGTGGGTTATAAATCTGGAATGGCGTTTTGCAAATTTAAATTCCTTATCATGGGATGGTTGACTTTCAGACTTAGTATTGGTAAATTTCTTTGATTGTCGCAATTGGCTCAGCAGCTCATCTTCTTGACAGAAAAGATCTTATCGGACTAGAAGATTTGTGCTGACCTAATTGTACCGACATCACTCATCGCACTCGGTACATTACTACTGATAATTTGTTTGAGGCTCGGGATAATTGTCTTTTGCCAATAACGGATGTTGTCTCAGCGAATACCTCTTGTGCTAAATAAAATCATCGATAATATATTTTTACCCACTCAGGATATTACTTGTGAAAGTTTGACGTGATTGGGCCGATCATTGGGCACTAACTTGCAAAGTAAATGTGATCTATTGAGACCGAGGCATCAGGCTTAAAGAAAAAATTATTAAAGGGGCCCCAAAAAATTATATTACCAAATTTTCTAAGAAATTGAGGTTTGGCGATTACGACTTATAACTTATAAATTTGTAAGTTATAAATTATAAGTTGTACGTATAAAAAACGTAATGTTCAAACCCGGGCCTCCATTTTAAAATTTTTATTTGAAGTTATTGGAACGATGCAATAATCCATTCAATGTTCCGTACATCGATTGAATCCATCTACTAATGGACATAGAATGGGGTGAGAGAAGTACTTGATAAGATCAATCGATCAATATTGGAAAAGATATTTCAAGTTAGTTCAATGGCTTAGAATTGAAGCAAAAAAATGAATTTTTTATTTTATTTTTATACATTTTTTTGCTTTGTTTTAATAAATGAGGTGATTAAATGTTGTGGGTGAAGGTGGAGGAAAATCTGCCAGTTTAGTTGAAGATAGATTAAGATAGCTTAAGAAATGTGCTGATGATGATGTGCCTTTGGTAATGATGTAGAAAAATGTTTATGAGGAAATGTTGGAGTTCTGTAATGAGGATATGATTTTTTTCTTTTTTTTTTTTTCTTTTTATATATATATTTTTGTTTGTAAAGAATTCTGGACAAGTTTATGGTGCAGACATGCATCCTTGCTATAGAATTTTATTGTAATTTAATTTGAGGTTGATTTAGTTTAGACTTAAATTGAGTTAGTGTCCACTTATAGGACTTTGTTTTAAATAAATTAAATTCTTTTTTCCTTTCTTTTCCCTTTTTCTTTTTTTTTTTGAGGGTTTGGTGTAAGTAGATTGGTTCTCCATTTTCTTCCATCTCACTCTAGTAAATGCCAAGCCTTTGGAAGAAAGAATTTAAAGTTTAGAAATTTTTTTTTCTTTTTGCAAGTATCAAGACTAGTTGAATGTGAAAAAGACTGAAAATCAATTCAATATTAAAAAATAATGAGAATTTTAATTTTTGGGATAATATAATTAATTTTCAACAACAGAAATTCAAAATTAAGTTCATTTTTCTAATGGTCATTTTTTCGACATACCGAAGAAATGGGTTGCTTCTTCGACAGTACGTTTCTTCGACGTAATGCAAAATAATAAAATTTCTACACTTTTTAAAGTACTGAATTTTGGTACTAATAATTGGACAAGCCATAAGTAACATCATTTATTTGTTATTCATACAATTAATATTTTGCTTCATAACTTCGCAAAATTTACAATTCAACACGATACCGGTTGCTGCACGGCCGGAAAGCCAACCTACACACCGGAGAGAGCGAGAGACGTTGACCGTATGATTACACGAAGAAATTGTCAACATGACAGCTGAGGAAGATGAAAAAAAACTGAACAAAATAAAGTTATAATCGAAGAATCAGACACCTCAAATCCATCCAACAATGACATCTGAACAATTTGTTTTAGCACGTAATTGATGCCATTTTGTTTTCGTATTTTGTACGCAAGTCTCCACATCAGCACTAAAAATACCGATTCAATTTACTGTGTGGAAAAATACAAGCAAAATATTTGGCCAACAAAAATGTCTACGACACCCTCAAGACGGCCACATAGTACAACACACACGCGCAGTACAAAACACACTTAGGTAGATTGGACGATGAGCCTGTCCATGGGCTATTTATCAAAATCTTGGGAAACCGATAAAGCGCTCTGGGGACAAGTTTCGTCCGTGGGGAACTGGGACACGGTGTGTGCTCGCGTAAACAGCATTGTCAGCTTTGCAACATTTCTTCGCTTACTCTCATCATTATGGACGTAATAACTTAGACGACGGATCTATTGACATTTTTTAATATTTATTTATTTTTATTTCTAAATTTAATTTGTTTTTGTTTTGTTTTGCAGAGGAAAAATAGGACTGGCAAACAACTGCCCAGCAACTTTAGTACAATAACAAAAAATTCGTTTTAAACTAATTTTATTTTATTTTATTTTATTTTTTTTTTTAGGTGAGTTATGATTGTTTGGTGTGTTTTAAGTTTTCACTTATTCCGATTGAAATCGTAAGTCAAATAGCAATTAAATCAAGTGGTTGTGCTTTTCTTTGCCACACTTGAAGCCAATATGTGCAAGTTTTATGACTGAAAGAGATTATGAATGGGTTGGAATGAAATTGAAACCCGATTTCGATAAACATAGCTTGCATTTTCAATATATGTGTTTTGATGAGTTTTTTTTGGATCTGGATATTGCTATGGGACTATGGGAAAAATACATAGGTGCATTTTACAAAGTCATGTTTAACATGTTTTGTTGTTTAAATGTGGTGCGCATTTAAAAAAATAAAACAAAACAAAAACATTTCATTAGTGAAATTTTGAAAAATCATGTTGTATTGGAAGTGGTGTTATATTGGAAAAAATACTCAAACTTTAAAAAAAAAATCGAGTTTTCGAACAAGACCTTGGCCCAAATTTATCAATCGGCAGTTGTTCAAATTTGTAGAGTCCATTGAAAACAAAGTGGTCCTTTGGGGTCCATTGAATTGTGTACAAGGTCTATTTGTTTTGGGGTCAATCGGAGCAAGTAGTAGGTGCTAACTCTTAAAATTTCTAAAATGTTTCAACCAGCCAATTAAGAGCGCACTTTTCAGGCAATGGTTGCTAACATTAATCCACTGGCCGCTCTTCTAGGACCTAACAACTCATCTTCCGGTTTACTTTTCTACCCGCCATGCTAATTTTAAGGACCCGCGGTGACATTTCTCGCCCCTCGCGTTAAGGTTATTCATCGTGGACATTTATTCTTTTAAACACAACAAAGGTAAAGAATTCAGGTCTTAAATAATGATATATTGGTAGACGAAGGACCAGAGTTGCTGAACTTCCCGACGCCTATGCCCGACGGAGGCCATTTTACAGCGCTCTACTTTCCTGCATTTTCCCGCGCATTTATACTGCGCACCATTTTCTGGTGTAATTCACCCACTGATCGTGAGGATTTACCACTAGCTTCGATAATGTTCTCTGGTGCTTTGATGACCAATGAGAACGGCGTAACAAAACAGCCATCGTTCGTCCGACCAATCCCGAAGCGCGAAACAAACCCAATTCGTCTTCGGATTGGTGGCTGTAGGTGGCTGCATTCACCATTTCGATAATCCACGCGTGTCCTTTGCGCCATCAGTTGTGAGTTTTTACAACCAAAATACAAATGGCATTTTGATCCCATTCGAACTCTTCGTGGTCGGTTCTTTGATTTTCTATCGGTAAATTTTCTCATAAAATACACTTCGGGCTTGAGTAATTGTCAAATTTAGGTCAGCACTCATCTTTTTGTCAGATAAGATTCGTGCGGACCTAATTATTTGACAATTACTTGGCGTGCTCGGTATATTACAACTGACAAGTTTGAGCAGTGAACCAAGCAACTTCTCCTTTTTAAACCCTACACGATGTGTAAATGAAACATTGCACTATATAGCGAAACATAGTCGCCATGTTTCGAATTAGCACCTGGGTTGCGGTGTTTAGATTTTCTCCTTTGATTTTTTTATTGTATTTTCTAAATAGCTGCATGTGACACGCTTGATGAAAGTTAAGACGCATCACCTGTTGAAAAGACGCCACCTAATGAGATTGGAAAAGAATTAATCTCTTTTCAGTTCCATTTCTTTGATGCGTGTCTCATAAATGAGATTAAAGAGTGAGAGGGCTTTTGTTGATTACTATTGGCACAAGAGTTTGACGTCTCAAAGTAAATATACATTGGGATTATGCAAGGGGGACTTGAAATGTATTTCATGCTAGAGTAAGGAAGTCTGCTGCAAGATGAATCTAGTTCATGCAACATTCATAAGATTTTTTTTTTTTTTTTTTTTTTTTTTTTTTTTTTTTTTTTTTTTTGTTATTTATGTGTTTGGTTAGATGTTTGACATTCTATTTTGGTCTGTCACGGATTCTATTGTTCACATTTCTCTTTTGTGTGTAAATCAAAATGCAGAAACACGGTTTGAAGGGGCGAGTTTAATATTTGATATTTTCAGCTTGTCATGCAGGGAAGCTGGAAAAAAACAACTAAATAAAGATCTCTTGTGTCATTTAATTTTATCCACTTCATTTTTAATGTTTTATTGTTTTATTCATGAATTATTGTTGTTATATTCAATTCAGGTGCAGGGTTTTCGAGGTTTTACAGAAACACAATTGGCGAAAGTCATTTTCGCTTATATATTTGACGGTTTAATGATTGCGTTAGTCGTTTGAAATTCACTTTGTGCGCAACTTTTGCCATAAAAGCATTAGTAGCGTGTTTTGTTTCCAACATCCAGCTAAAGGGAGGTGGAAAGGAAGTCCTAGTTTTCAAGGAATGTAATAATAAACGATGAAAAATGAGAAATCTTTAAAAGCACTGAAGATGACCGGTAACACTCGAAAAGCCTTTGGAGTTTTAAATTTTTTTTAAAAAATGTGGATTAATAAATATTATTAATTCACAGGAATATTGGAATAATTTCAATTTAAATAACCAAAAAATCGCGAAGATGAATGTGAAGCGGGTTTCTATTATAACGGAGTCCCGCGTACAACCGGAGGGGTTTACGGTACATTTTGTTTTTACATGACCGGCAATACGTGCGGTTTCTAATCACATGTGTGTTTACTTGTTTAGTCATCATCAAATTAACATGCACAACGCAAGTTGTTTGATTGCGTAATAAATAGATGGCCACATGGCTGCCGCCGTTCGTTGCGTGTGGCTTGCTTAACGATGCAATCAATAGACACTAGTTAGTAGTTAGGCACCAGATGCGTTGCTCGTGACATTTACTTGTCCATAAAGCATCGAATCAAAATGCCATAATTGAATTTCTTTTCCTTTGAAAATTCATTTACGAAAAAAAAAAATTTTTTTTTTTCTTTATTTACTTGGACATTGGGGACACGAACGGGAAAAAAAATCGTAACTAAATAGAGAGATTGTTGTAATGTTGTTATTAAAATTTATCGAATTCTCTGCCGCTGGACCAAATTAATTGCATCACGTGACGCGAGGTTGTTAATTAAGGCCAGTGCTGCTACACCTACATTGCGACATTGCAACATTTTAATTGCAATATTTAAAGGCGCACAAAGTGGATTTTTTCCACTTCCTAATTGTTAACAAATCAATAAATTTGCTACCGATGAAATTTTATTTGATCAACGCTAAAGCCCTAACGGAATAATTGATATTTTCGCTTCAACTTTATTTTTACGACGTAAAAACTTGATTGCTTTTCCCCCTCCCATAAAGACAAAAAAGTAGAAGCAAAGTCTTCTAGACACAGGCCCGGGCATGAATAAATAAATAATAGCAAAGCGGAGCAAAGTTTGCATTATAAATAGCGCAGTTGGAGATTAAACGGTAATAAATGGAGCCGTGAGAGCGTGAGTTACTTACGTTCAGTCGAGCACAACTTCCAAAGTCCAGAGACGGTGAACTTGGATAGAAACTGCCTGTCCCTGTCACTGGTGTTGTTGAACAAAGGATTAATAATTTTCTCCTCGCTGAGTAGCCAGTGGTTGGTGCTGAGAGCCACACTGAGGAAGACGAGAGACACGGTGGCCGTGATAGGGGTCAAGATCCACAACACTCTGTTCGCATCCAGTCGCATTGTATCCAGCGGCAGCAACCCCCACCACGAGCGGCCACCGCCACTCTGAGCTGCGGCCCTCGAGAGGCCGATGACGGCCCAAACGGGCCTGGTGTGTCACTCAGGCCAATGGTGGGTGCTTGCCAGCGAGACGCCGCACGCGTAATCCTGAGCTGCACACACCGTCCTCCATTTGCCCGTGCAACCAGTCCAGCCTAGAACCACTTGCATGCTGCACACTCTGCACTCCAGCTTCACCACTACTGATCATTCCAACCCACAGCCAACCTACAGCTTCTCACTCACATGCGCATGCGCATGCGCCCGACCGAGCGAACGAGCGAACGAGCTCTTTTTACACCCATTTTAGCCGCAAAATTTACACTCAAAATTTACACTCAAAATTTTATCAATTAAATCGATAAATATTATTAATTTACAGGAATATTGGAATAATTTCAATTTAAATAACTAAAGAATTGCGAAGACGGATGTCACAAACCCCCGCGCACTATTGACAAATTTTTAGCTTTCCCGCCGCAGTTAAATGGAGGGCTGTGGTCTAATGGGGGCCCGCGTACAACCAGAGGAGTTACGGTAATCGTGAATTTCATGATTTTGGTACTTAGCATGTTCTGTCGTGGAACTTGATAAGTTTTTGGACTCGAGCAGTCATCAATCATGGGGCAGAGTCAAATTTAGGCGCATGTTTTGCATATGAAGTATAGGGGAGTCAATGAGCATGCAGCTCATGAATCAATCGAAGCATTTCAAAAGAGAATTTGTCAAATTGTGTCACTTTTTTTATGTTATCTTTGCACATTTATTTCTTCAAGTGAAATTAATTCTTAATTTTTGTTTTTATATAAATTGATTTTTCGTCGATATTAGTTTTTGTAGTTTTTTTCCTTCCGTTTCTCCAACATGTTGCCATAGCTAATACCTCAAAATAGATCCTGAAAAGAATTTTTTTTTTTCCCATCCTACTATATAAGTTGACTTAAGCTTGTTATTGAGTACAGGAGAGGGCTTTTTAAAAAGATCATTCAAACTCGGCTTGATTTTATTAACCGTGATCAAAGACGGGTTAATTTTTTTTCTTAAAGCGCGGTAATTAGCGTCGATGTTATGAATGCGAGCCGGTACTTGATACGGAGCAATGGCCGACGACTTAGCTTTGAATTTTATTGAATTAAATCCACAAAGTTGTAGAAAATTAGTTATATCGAGTTGGTTTTTAACATTGGTGACGTTAATAATGAAAATTGGATACCGGAAGTACCCAAAAATGGTAAAAAAAAAAAATTTTTTTGTTTGTAGTTTTTAATTAATACAATGTGAGGTGCAGCTCGGGGATTGCAGTGTTGATGACTGGCTGGCGATTCTGGCGGAAAGAAATGTAATGTTGCTAATGATTTTTTTTTTATTTTGCGCAAGTTTTCAACCAAGTGCAAATTGAATCGAGCAGGGAATTACCGGGGAAAGTTGAGATGCGTTTAAATTTTATAATTTCACATTTCTGCACACAAAATAAAATATTTTTTTGATTTTTTTTTTTGATGTTTTATAATCGATTTTTTTTCGTTGAAATTGAATTTTTTGTGCGAAACTTGCAGGTGCAAATTGTTTTGAGTGACACTTTGCAATCAGATTAAATGCAAGGAAAGTGCGAATGTGTTTTGCTTGCAATTGCATGTGCAGTTCGTCTTGAAAATGGCGGTTAATTGGTGCGGAGATGGTCAAATTCCCATTTGGTTTTGCGAGGAAGAAAGTCGAGTTTGTTGCCAACACGATTCTGTTTCTAGTAATGAGGCTTGATTGTCTTCTTAAATTACTCGAGATCATTTCTCTTTCTTCCATACTCTTCAGCTTCAGCAGATTAGTTGCATTTGGCTACACCACACCATAATGATCCCATTGAAAAAATACCCCATTGACTAAAATTGATTAAAAATACTGACCAACTCCAATGAAAAGAAATTTTGATTAAATTCCCATTGAAAAGAATATATATATACCGTATTGCTTCGATTAAAAGCCGCGGCTTTGATTACAAATCGCCTCTCTTGGCCCCATCTACTATACGAAGCAGTGGCTGCTTTTCAGTCTTTTCATTCATTCTACGCTCGTTTTGAGATTCAAAACATACATAGAACAAACGTTACAGCTGTGAAATGAACGTCGAATGTTTCTTCCAAGTTCATTTTCGTTTATTTGTGGCCTCGATTTTTAGCTGCGGCTACTATTCGAGGGCGGCTTTTAATCGATGAAATACGGTAGTTTCTGTAATCCGGCATTCATCGGACCGGTGGATGTTGATTACTACAGATTACAGAGACTATACACTCAATGGATTTTTATGCCACCTGGTAGATTAATCTTAAAACAGTTAAACCAAAAGGAAATTTTTATTGGTGAGAAATTCGTGTGGCGCCATCTAGTGAGTGGTTTTCAAAGTTTTTCATCAATTCTTGTTTATTCCTTGCACAATAAAATGTCAAATACAGGAATTTAAACCACTAATGCTAATTACACGTTATTTCCATTAAACTCGCATATGTAATACGTTTCGACTTCCAAACTCACACTTTCCCTCACCTGGCAACTGCGGTCGTTCCAACAGTGTTTCGAACCGGAGTAAAGCAGCGCCACACAGTGCTCGTTTCCATTTTTATTATCCGGTTGTCCGGGGCACCAATTCGTGGTGAAAAAAGGCACCCCCGAGCCCATCCAAGTCCACATCTGTTGACCGATGAAATTAGCGCCGCTCGTCCAAAACGCAGCCGATGACAAGTTCTCTTCGAGTTGACGTTTCAAGTCGGGAATTCCTAAACAAAAACGTGAACTAAATTAAATTTGATTAATTGTTGTCGTTTGTTTACTTACCTTTGGTGTCTTCCAAGGCTCGGTATTCGCGTGTCAGGTTGCCGATGTAGCTGAACAGGACGTGGGATTCTTGGAACGTCTCGATGTTGAGCAAAGTCGATTTCATACGGGCACAGTCGACCCACGCTTCGAACCAACTGGACGGTTGAGTGCCGAAGAAGTAGCAGCTTCCTGAGAGCTTCACGAAGTGCGGGGGACATGTTTGGGCGTGCTGGAGCGTTAACACTAAGCAGAGAATCGATGCGATTTTTGAACACATTTTCACTGCGGGTGTCGAATGGTGAAGTAATTGTGCAGGCAATTCAGTTTTGGATTTTATTCTAATTTTTTGATTGTTTTGAGTTAATTTTAGTTTTATTAGGCGAATTCAAAGAAGGTATCTGAAATTTTATCTTTGGAGTTTTTATATTTAAAGATTTATCTATTTTTAAAGATTTATTTATTTTTCTTATTAAAATACAGGTTTTTTATATCTATTGTGTTTTTAATGGATCGTGTTTCGTGGGGTTGTAACTTGGGGAAATTGTCAATAGAGGCCGAGAGCTCGCGATTAAGAATGAATTCTTGGTGGAGTCGATTTTTTTATTTATTTAATGATTTTTATTTTTTAAATGATTTATATATCGGTAGCGTCAGACAGTGATTATTTAGTACTGTTGCAGAAATGTAAGCGAAAAAGCGATTTATTTTAAGCGAGAAGGTTCGTGGTTTTGTCATTAGGTGGCGCATCGCTGAAAACATGGCCGCAAACAACAACGACGAAGGAACGAGGTTTACGAGACGACGATGACGGAAACGAGCAAATCGTCTCATCAGGACGAGAAGATTTACTAATATTGTAAGCGATAACTTTATTAACATTTGTGGGCTCGCTTTTCAATGCCAAGAATGGATGTCTCGCGCACGCATCAATCGGAAAGAGTGTTGATGTTGTGCTCAAATCCATTAAAATGTAAGTAAACTGACTTTTTGAATGCAGTTATTATGTTTAGGAAATGGTGGGAAAATAAAATGTTTTAAAATTAATCAAAATGCGTAACACAGATCACAACGAATAACATTATTAATACTATTTAATTTTTTACGTGTAAATTACATTAAATTAAACTTAACAAACAAAAAATATTGTTTTTGTTGCAAGAAAACGTCACATTCGCACCCGCGAATAAATTGAGCGACAAAGAAATGAAGCAACTCAGAGCGAAAATCGTAAAGACCGAAATACTAGGCAACACCGAGCACGTGGACAAATTGCGCCGGCAGTTGCGAGGACCGTGGTCGTTTACAAGTACGGCGGCCAGCAGAAGGACAACCGACCCAAGACGCAAACGCACGCGATACATTGCGGACAACGATATACATTCGAGCGCGAGAAGCGAAACACGGCCGAAGATGAGAACATTTTGTTGTGGAAAATGGTCAGCAAAGGAAAAGATCTGGATGGAGATGTCGATTTCGTGGGTCGGGTCACCGAAGCCGCCAAACAACTCGAGTCGACGTCGTTTAGCGAGTCGTGTCAGTATTGCTACGGCAAGGCCGCGTTCCAAAGCGTCTAGTCGTGGCGACAGGAAGGGAAGTGTACGTTTGCGTTCCGAAATTCGCGTCGCTCCAGGAGGGACATTGTTTGATCGTTCCGATGCAGCAGGCGTTGGCTGCGACGCAACTGGACGAGGACGTGTGGGAGGAAGTTTAAGATTTCCGGAAAGCGTTGACGAAAATGTACGAAAGTTCGGAGCTGGACGTGGTGTTTTCGAGAACAGCAGGAACCTGAGGTCGTTTCCGCACATGTTCCAGGGACGCGGGGGACACGGCGCCCATTTACTTGAAGAAAGCGCTTCTGGAGTGTGAGACCGAGTGGTCGCGTAATAAAAAAGTGGTGGATTTGAGTCAGAAAGACATTCGGAAAGCGGTAAGGACGAGTTTCTTGTCGGTTGTCGTGGAACGGATAAATAGTTTTTATTTTTTTATTTTGCAGGTTCCGAAGGGTTTGCCGTATTTCGCAGTTGATTTTGGGCTGCACGGAGGATTCGCGCACGTCATTGAGGATGAGAAATTGTTGCCGCGGAATTTCGCGCAGGAAATCATCGGCGGGATTTTGGATTTGGAGCCTCGAATTTGGCGGAAACCACCTTTGGATTCGTTCGAGGATCAGCAGAGTAAACGATTCGATTTGATCAAACAGTTTAAAGCTTTTGATTGGACAAAAGCGTAAATTCGTGAAAAATCATGCGTAGGCTAGTCAATAAAATAAGAATTTATTTTTATTGTAAACCTAACCTAACCTAACCTCGAACGGTACAAAACATTCTTGTTGCGTTTTTTTTTTTAAATACAGCTCAACGAAGAGTGCTCAAAACTTGATTCCGTCTAGTAAGTATTCAACCTCAAAATGTAACTGTTACAAGGCGAGTAAATATCGGAAGTTTTAACTTTTGGACCGCAAACCGGATGCGTCCTTCGAAACGAGTAAAGAAATTCGTATTAAAATACTCGTAATTCCGCAATTTAAAAACTGACAGTGTGGTACATTCACTAGCGATAAGTCGATGCCTAATGGTGTGGTACATTCACTAGAGATAGGACGATGCCTAAGGGTGCGGTACATTCACTAGAGATGGGACGATGCCTAATGGTGCGGTACATTGACTAATCAAAGCTCGGAAAAAACTGCCTTCAGATAAGCTTTTTCTAAATCTAGTTCCACCTATATAAATCAAATTAAATACAGTTTCTTTCTTATCAGAACCCATTAGTCAAACACGTGTTTGACGACAGCATATGGAGTATTACGTTTAGTTTCGTCATTCTCTCTCGTTTCGGTGACGGATTGATGGGTGTCCGTGTCGTCATCGATTTTGCCTCACTCCGAGCCAGCGTTCGATCGCCTAGTTGTGTCTGGCGCTTCAGCGGCATTCTGATTTCGATTGCCGGTTTTGGTCCGTTTTGGAGAGGGTCTGCACGGAATAATTATCTTCTGTATTTTCCAATTCTTGCCCAATGTTATTTGTACATAGTTAAGCCTTTGTGGTCCCCACTTAGATGGGGTTAATGTCTGGATTATCGATCGGTTCTTCCTGGTTAGGAGAGGATTTGTTCGAGCTATGGTATTTCATCTGAGATTTGTTCTTCCGATATTCGTAACAATATTCGTACGTTTGTTGCGCATGTTTTTATTCGTAATAGTTATTATTTGATGAAGTGTAATGTCGATATTGATTTATAAAGTATATTTATCAATTTTATTATGTATTATTTATTTTCAAGTGAGTTATGAATTTTTATTATGTATGTTTTAATTTGCATATTTAATTGTCGGTTATATATTTGTTTTTTGAATTTGTAATAAGTTAGGTTTTATGAAATGTTTTACTAAGTCGGTTGTAGAAAACGTGTGAAGTTGGTTCAACCTGTGGTTTCTGCTCTTGCGAGCAAACACTTGTCAAGTCGTTGAATAAACTTCGGATTGGATGGACTTTAAATGCCGTGTGAGTTTAGTGTTGAGTTTTTGCGTTCCACAACGTGCAGCGCTCTATTTAAAAGGCTTAATTTGCGGGCGGAATTATTAACGCGGAATCTCCTAGTTCAGTCTAAGAAGTTTACGGTTCTTGGAGTATAGGCGAATTGGTAAGTGATAGCATTACATACACATGGACGTTGTTGAACAGTTGCCGGCCGACAACGACTGGCAACTGTTCAACAACGTCCGTGTGTATGTAATCACGCGCATTTCTAATGTACCTGTTGCCCGCATGCAAAATTTGTGTTAAAACTTTTCTTGTTGCGCTTTGTTTTTAGGAGTGAAATTCAAAAACAAATATTTAATTACATTTGATATTTCTATTTGATATTTCCCCTGAAAACACGGCCAAGACTAGCAGAGTTTATTAAATGTCAACAAACCCGTTCAGAAGTACAAACGTCTCTTTCGTCGCTTCTAATTCAACCAATTAAAAGAATCTCGAGGTGAAATCATAATTTATAAGTAAGAGAATTAAGCGCCAAGTCTATAATGAGGAGTGGTGGCTCAGGGGTACGGATGGTCAGTACTTAGGTCATTGGGTTCTCTAGTTCTAATCCAGAAGGAATCTTAGAGTTTTTTTCTTATCTTCTATTAGTTCTTGCACTTTAATCTATAAGTAAGAGAATTAAGCACTAAGTCTATAATGAGGAGTGGTGGCTCAGGAGTACAGATGGTCAGTACAGTACTTAGAACATTGGGTTCTCCGGTTCTAATCCAGAAAGAATTATAAAGTATTTCCTTTCTTA
>JAQFXT010000982.1:0-22432 GCA_034683725.1 Strigamia crassipes | reverse complement strand
TGGAAATTAATCGCAAAATTTGAGGATTTATTGGAAATTAATCGCAAAATTTGAGGATTTATTGGAAATTAATCGCAGAATTTGAGGATTTATTGGAAATTAATCGCAAAATTTGAGGATTTATTGGAAATTAATCGCAGAATTTGAGGATTTATTGGAAATTAATCGCAAAATTTGAGGATTTATTGGAAATTAATCGCAAAATTTGAGGATTTATTGGAAATTAATCGCAGAATTTGAGGATTCATTGAAATTAATCGCAAAATTTGAAGATTTATTGGAAATTAATCGCAGAATTTGAGGATTTATTGGAAATTGATCGGAAAAAAAGTCCAAAATTGCTCAATAATCCAAAAATTATTTAATAATCCAAGAATTAACCAAATTTGTGTTTTTAAATCCTTTTTTAGGGTCAAAACCTACATTTTGTATTCAATCACAACATTTCTTTTCTTTTTTTTTTTTTTATCAATGCACGTTACTTCACGGAGAAGTGAGCATAAACTCGTGATCGTGAGTTTTAATTCAAGGCACACACCTCGAGACGTGCACGCTATTCCGGCCACGGTCCGTATACATGGAATATTCTCCTCCCTCTCTCTTTTTTTCATTTTTTTATTTTCTCTTTCTTATTTTCGTGCAAATATTTTGAGTACGAAATCGATATCGGAAGTTGATACGATTTCCTCCGTGTAATGTTAAGGTCAAAGTTGCAGCATCCCTACATCACACGTTGCCATAACAACGGCGAAACGATGATGCAAGTTGGAAATTTGTGTAGAGAAATTGGCGCTGGCCATTCTCTACCTTTCTTCTATTGCTGCAATCAAATAGAAAAAGGTAATGTGGTGCGGGGGGTAATGGAAGAGGGTGATTTGATCTGTTTCCCTTCTTATTACTGCGTGGCCATGTGCTGGTAGTTGGTGCACGATGCCATTTTACTGCAGATGCAATTGGCCGCAGGTGTACGCGCCGGTCATCTCGTTGCCAACGCCAAATGGCCGCCGTGTTGGTATTTTTTTTTTTTTTTTTTTTTTTTTTTTTTTGGACGAGATTTCAACCGGATTGATTTTTCACATGTGATTAAAAATGGAGGCACACTCGAAGGGTTTTGATTATGGAGTTTGGATGTGTCATGGTGGGATCGCGTTTCGTGTAGTTTTAATTAGTGATGGGGGCTGGGTGTGTGGGGGGGTTTAAGTGAGGTTGAGTCATGCATGCACGTAAATATGTGCGCGATTGACTGTCAGATTGGGATTGCAGTGATTGCTGGCTCGTTGCAATGATGATGATGAGTTTAAGGTGGTTTAATTGAGGGGGAGATACGCTAATTATGTTGTTAATAATTGAGTTAGATAGTGATGGTTTTTTTTTTTCATTGAAATTGATTGAAATGTGAATTTGTTTTGAAATTAAAAAATAAAAGGAAAAACTTCATTTCTTCTTATCGGGGAACTTTGCAAATCTAATTTCTATACGTCTTTTGAGCTTCGTTTTAATTTATTTCACGAGTGTAAAAGAGAAAGAAAAACGTCTTTTGCTTCCTGGATTTAGTGATTAATTAAATTCAATCCTATTTAAAAAGAGTTTTTTTTTTTTTTTTTAGCTCTTTTTTTTTAGCTTTTTTTTTTTTTTTTTGGTAGAAAAGTTGGAGTGGGAAAGAAACACGCATTTAAAAATGGATTAAAGCACAAAGTAGCCAAGTGAGATAAAATAAAAAAGGAAAGTGGAAGGAGGGTGGGGGTAGTGGGGGGGAGAGAAAAAAAGAAAATTAGATTAGGGTTTTTGGTGTTAGGAGAGAAAATGTAGGAGTTTTGGAACGAGGGGGGAGGCTCGTTGGGGCATTAAACGCAGTGATCATGACGCGGAAATCTTCTAAGTCCCTGTAAATGGCTGACTGATGCAAACTTTTATCGAATTCCGTTGCAAATGATGTTTGCATCGACGGCTTTTCGAGTCGTTGTAGATGAGGCTGCGTCCGAGTGTGACGTTTGACGCCCGCGTGTTTCGCTGGAACGTGAGGGAACTGTTTGAATAAATCGCGAAATAAAAGCGGTGTTGGCCGGCGAGAAGTACATGACCGCAAATTCGAAACGACTCGAATATGGGATAAACAGCGCGCGTAAATTTTAATCTCGAATGGCGCACGTCCACTCAACTTGTTATCGCTGCGGACGGAGGAAACGAAAGATCCGACTCGTGTGTACATGTCAATTGACACTGCAATTTTGCGAGTGGCGCGAATTTGATTCCATTTTTGAATGAAAAATTGCCTCGCGAACTGGGAATTGGAAATTGGCAATTCGCAGCGAAATGTAGAAAGGATATATACGTGTGTAGGTGGAGGAAATTATTTATTTATTTCGGTTAAAAACGTGCGAATTTTATGAGTGAATATTTGAATATTCTCTCGAGTACTTGCGAATTGCCATCCGAGGTTTTTACTGCTGTGTTCCGCTCAAACTAAACAAAAGAAAAAGGAAACTAACAATTTTTATGCGATTTGCTTACTGGAAAAATGAAAATTTAAAGAAAAAATTTTCTAGTGTAAAATGGAATTTTTTCCCGTGGTCTATTATAGTAATCATTGGTATTTATGTTGTGTTTGCACTAAAATTAATTTTGAGAAACATGTAAATTGCTGTCATTTCTAAATTATTCCAATATTCCTGTAAATTAATAATAGTTATTGGTTTAGTTGATAATATTCGCAAATACTTTTTGAGCGTGGGAAAATACTCCAAAAAAAGTGCAAATATTATCGATCAAACTAATAAATATTATTAATTTACAGGAATATTGGAATAATTTCAATTTAAATAACCAAAGAATTGCTTCATGTAGATTGTCGTAATAAAATCACCACTGATGATGATCGAGTGATCGAAAGGCTTCTGGTGAAGAATTTATTTTCACATTTTATATAGTTATAAGCGCCATTTTATGCCATTAAAACGCAATTTAGTAACTTTTCTAGTTGTATTTTCTCGGCTATTTATAATCGGTTTTTTGTTTGTTGAGTTTGGGCCGTTATTTATAGATGGTTGTGTGGGTTCGTGGTTGTGTTGATTCGAGGAATCAAACTTTAGTGGGAGAAATGTTGCAATCGGTTACCGTTTAATCGGTGGAATGATGGATCTTCCTGAGCCCCCTATGGACCATAGTTTAATTCTGGCGCTGGAATTTGCGCTGTTTCTTGTCGTGCAGCGAAAATAACTGTCATCCTGGTTGAGACTCAATTTGTCAAATGACAGACGAGCTGATGATGATTTCCACTCGGGGGCGAGCGAGTCCGACTGGAAATAGACCAGAATGAGATCCAGTTTGAGGAAATCCTTGTGTACAGAGAAATTGTTTGTCATAAAGATTATATTGGGGTAAAGACGTGCCACTCATGCGACATTTGACATTTGACACGCGCAAACGTGCCGGCCAAACTCACAACCAACATCCAACGAATTTTATTTTCTAAGCAAAAAAATTAAATTTTTGTGTTTTGTTTCGGAGTATTTTTAGTTTTGTGTTTTTTTTTGTTTCTCGGCAAAGGTTTTTGCCACTTTAAACTTCACACACACGAAAAAAAAAAAGCTGAATTGGTTCGAGAGCTTTGGAATTTGTTGGAATTCGTGTTTTTTTATTTATTTTTTTACTTTTAGATAGAACGGGGGAAATTTTGTGTCATTTTCAATTAAAGTTTGCGAAACAAAGCGATTTTTTGTTTAAATTAATTTATTCAAGATAAGAAAAGTTTTTGAATGATTTTATTTTTTTATTAGAATTTTTGAATTGATTTGATTTGGCTTCGCGCATTGTGCATTACACAAATTTGATTTGTAATAAAATGTTAAAAATTTATTTTAAACTTATTGATTTCCCCATAGATCAATAGAAACAACTTCTTCTTTTTTCATGCTAGATGAATCCAAAACAAGTTATCATATCATTCCAGCCAACTCGACCGTCACTAACTCACTTATTTTATCCCGTTTGGCTTTTACAAACATTTTCTAAGCGACAATTTAAAAATAAAATAAAAATATTCGCGTTTGTGTGCAGCGAAGAGATTATTGGAGGAAAAATGCAATGTAATCCACGGTTGATCGATTGGATTACACGTGTGCTTTTCGTGGACCTCACCATAAAGGATTACTTGGAAGCGATGCAGTAAAAGACGTGTGCGGCGAGTCGCTTGTCGCTCACTCGCGAATCCAACCAACACCTTCAAATCCTCGTTAGAAATTTGGAATTTGAAATTTGCCAGTTTGTCCTATTATTTCTCGTAGTTCTAACGTCGCTTTTAACGAGTCTTAGTGACTAATGCTCTCACGGGAAGCCAACAAATTGGAATTGAGTAGGTGCGGATATAATCAGCTACAAATTTGATATAACGTAATCAATTTATGGCAAATCCCGGGATTTCTAAGGGAAAATTTCGCCCGAAATTTACAGTATTAAATAAAAATGTGATTTATTTATTTTTGAAATTTCCTCTTGTGTTTTTTTCATCTTTAAAAGTGAAAACAAGGGTTGCGAGTGTGTATTTTTATGCGTGTTTTGCCATAGCTATGTCGACGGTTGTCAGACATTTATGACCGACAACTCGTAGTGTAAAGGAGAGACATTTCATTGGGTGAAGTAGATTTTTTTTTTTTTTTTTTTTTTTTATTCTTTATTTATTTTTTTTTTTGGTTTTTCTCTCTTGGGTATTTTTGCTGTGGCTATAAACGTAGCGGGAGATGACGAGTGACATTTGGCCTGGTGTATTAAAGTCGAGCTGCGCCTGGGAGTCGGGGAGTTGGCTTTGCCCGCGCGCTCTTAATTCGTTGGTATAAAAGAAAAATGAAAGCAGGTGTTTGTTCTTTTTAGTGCGCTGCGACTGCGATTGCGGAAATATTTTTCCGTTTGTTTTCCCTCGGCCTCGGCTTTTATCGGAAAGGAAGGAAGGAAGGATAAAGTTTTTTTTTTTTGCTTTCATGACGGCGAATTTTTTATTTATTTATTTATTTATTTATTTTTGATCGCTCGTTCTCGACATTTATAATTGAATTATTGGCATTTTTTTTGCATGGTTTTTGACAAGATTTAGCTGTATTGGATTGTCAGTTATTTTTTTGTTTTGTTTGGGCAATCCAATTGAAATTTGCGAGCTGGTTTTTGTGGGTTTAACTTATGGCGGGATTGGAATTTGCTAGCTGGACCATACAGGATAAGGCGGTAATTTAATGCTCGTAGATTTTTCAATCTATCGGTGTGTTGGAGGGGTTTTTGGTGGGTTTGTTGCGTATTCGGGTGAAATTCAACGTACAAGTTTGTTTATCGACCAGTGATAAGGAAAACGGGAGGAATTTTATGGACTTGTTTTGCATTTTGCGCCGAAACAATCCAGTTTTTGGAAATTAAATTGACATTTGCAATCAAGAGTTTATGAAGATAAATTCGAGCGGGAATCATTTTTAAATTGGATGTCTCGCACTCGCAGAAAGAAATAGAAATGAAGATGAAAACGATGGCAAAGTCGCTCTAATAATTTGTAAAAGGCGGGGGGAAGGGAAGGGGGAAGCGAAGGGAAGTGGAGGGAATGAAAAAAGGATCTGGTTTTAGCACTCGAAGATTCTCACCAAAGCCATTAGTCGGTAAAAGTAGCTTAAATTAGTTTGGGAACGGGGGAGTTTTTCTATTTTAATTCGAGTCGATCAATGAATTCACTGCATCGCTTTTCAAAATGTCTCGTGATGAGCCAAATGCGAAATGTGTGCGCACCGCTTTTTTGTTTGTTTTTGTTTTTAATTTTTTTTTAGAAGTTTGTTTGTTTATTAAATCGTTGGAAGAATGGAGACGGTGAATTGACTACAAAGATTGTTTGTATTTTTTTGTTTTAAGGATTTAATTGAGTTTTTTTATTTTTTTATTTTTTTTTATTTTTTTTGTTTTGGAGGTGAATTTTTAATTGTTTTTAAATGTTTTGTTCAGGTTTAAATAGAAAATACTGAAATTTTTTGAAACGAGGATTTTTTGCGACTGGATTCCTTTCTTTTCGATCAGAAATTTTTGACTAGGATTCCTTTCGACTATCTCTTTACGGGGGAAATTCCTCGGATTGAAGTGTAGGATTCCTTTTAGACGAGGGGTGGATAGTGGATAGTGGATGGGCACTCAGAAACAAGTCCTTTGGAACGAATGCGTTTTTCATTGTTTTTTAAAATATAATATAATTTTTTGGGCGACGATCGGAGATTTGAATTTAGGTTGAATTTTTTTTTTTGTTTTTTTTTGTTGACAAAAATAAAAAAATCAAGATGTATTTTTCCTTCTTTTTTATTGACAAAAAAAAAAAAAATTTCAAGTTGTATTTTTCCTCCTTTTTTGTTCCCATGTTAAACCTATTTAGATAAGCCTTTTAGCATGAGTTATTGTTTGTATCACTTTGCATTGAAGGGGAAAAAAATACATTTAATCACATCAGATGGCGCCATTTCACAAAGAAAACGTTGCATGTTGTCTGAAATGAAATATAATTAGTTGTTGGTTTATTCCGACCTTTCGTTTCAGTTTAGTTCGGCTGAACGCATCACTTTGAAATGATACGTCAAAACGGTGTCAAGTTGCGCTTTTAACTGATTATTAAAATAACCTTTGCCAGTCACCCCGCACAAGATGTAACTCATCATCCAATTTTTACGACTTAAATTCATCAAACTATTAAACCGTTTCCATATAAAGCGAAACTTTTTCCTTTCACCTTCCGCATATCCGACTTTTGATTAATTAAAGAAAATGTTGAAATGTAAACCATGTTCTTTTCCTTCGATTGTAAATTTTTAATTTGGAAAACTAATAAGAGAAATTGCAGCTCATTGCGCTCGAGGCCAAGTCTGATAATGCACCAGGGACCTTTGAACCCATCAATTAACCATTCCTTATCCCCCCCCTCATCCCATTCCATTTGTTTGATCCATTTAATAGGAAATTATGGAAAGTAATCCGAGGATTGCATGCGTGATTAGTCACATCTGGCATAGCCCTCGCGCTCTCTCCTTTCTCTTTATTTTTTTTTATTTTTATTACTCTTCGACCTGCCATCTGCGCCTTTTCCATCAACAAAGAATGAAGAATGGCAACAAGAGACGGTCCGATGGCGAAGGCCGATAGTGTGTGGCCGTGCTTGGATCATAGTTGCTGGCATCAGATAAACCGGAGAAGAGAAGCAGACAGCGCCACGATCCACTGCACTGCTTTATCATTGCTATCCCTCGAGTATTTGGTCATTACTCGACTTGAATTCGTTTGTTTTGCTCCTCTAACTGCTCTACAACATCTTAAATGATGAATGATATTTGCACAATTTCACGAAAAGTAATTACGCTGAATGCCAATTGCGCAAAATGAATTATTTAGGGAGTTTAGTCCCTAAAAGAGTTAGGATATGCCAACTAAAGGAACTTCGATCGAAACTAGCCTAACTTAACCTGAACTTCAGGGAATTCCCGTCATTTCCGGGAGGTGAGACTGGTATCATTTGACTCTGCTCCTAATTTTCGTCATTATCTAAAGTTTAGTCCAATTAAAGACGAGTAAATATTTGCGTATTTTGCACACTTTGCAAGTTCTGCAGTGAATTAAAGTTAAAAATTGTGCGGTTGTTTAAAATGAACGTTTGGTTGGTGGGACGGGTCGTGACATCTGTTGGGGAAATGTGGAAGAATTTTTTTTGTTTTTCGGTCTCTAGAGGGCGCTAATGGCTGGAATTGGTCGCACACTGATTGGCGGAATTGTGGTGGTGATTCAACGGCGAAGTCCTTCGTCTAATTATCGGTCCCCTGAGGTTTGACGAGTGTGGAGTAAAAGGTATTTACAGTTTGACACGGATTTTCCATTATGACAGATTGGTTTTGATTTATTAAAACGTTTTAGGCAATTCGAGACTTGTCACTTACGTAATTGTTCTCTCTCTGTTGCAATTCGCAATCACCCGCCCGGTCTAGTGAGATTTGATTTCAAGTTAGTCGTGGCAATAAATTGGATTTGGATGTTATTTTCCCTCGTGTCGCGGTTCTGTATTGGCAATGAAAACATGCTTAGTGGGCTGGAAGTAGAATGAGACCATTAGAGAGCAATGAACGCTGTTTCTCAGTTTCTTTTTTTTTTTCTTTTCTTTTTTTTTTTTGGTGTTTTGATAATTTCTTTTAATTGAATTACTGCGTTTGTTGATTGGTACAGTGGAAATTAATTTGCTTTTATAAGCCTATAAGTTATTTGTATGATTTTACTGTTGCAGTTTATCGACAACAGTTGGCAGCACCAAGTTTTACATTTAGGACGAGGGATACGGGCACAATTTTTAGATTACATTGATTATTTTTTTTGGGAAGTTTTGGAGCTCTTTTAGATTAGTGGTCGTTTTCGGTATGGCTAGCCAAACTAAACCTGACCTAACCTCGCTAATAATTAGATCTCATCTGTCATTTTCGGGAGTTGAGACTGGTATGATTCGACTAAGCTCCTCGAGCTCTATCTGTAACCTAATTTTCGTCATTACCCGAAGCGCCCACTAATCTAAAGTTCGGCCAAAGTTTTTCTTTTTTTTTCCAAGTTCTGCGTTCGAGTTTGCTGCGAATGATGCAAGCCAAATTTTGGGCTGTTTTCGGAAATTTGAAACTTAAGATGTTTTGAGATTAATGGAAATAAATAAAAAATAACGCTTTGGGGATTGAAATATCAAGTATACATGCAGCATCACATCGTTTCGATTATTTTCTTTGGTATGCTAGAACTAGGGTCAGAAATAGATTGAAAACATGACGAAACCTAGACCTGGGTTGCTGAAACCTAATCCAAACCTAAAACCGGATAAAAAATATGGACGGGAAACAAATGGGAATTCCAGAGCACCAGGCCAGCGGAATAAGTGTTTAGCAATAAAAACATTTATAAAAAAAAATAGAAAATAAGAAATGTCCAGAGTTATGGGCAGAGGCTATTGCGTTCGGAAAAATCAAAATAGAATCACTTCAACTAAAAAAAAGAAAAGAAAAGAAAACCTGACAGTCGCCACAGGAACGCGAACCCGTTCACTCGGAATCCTTTCAAAATTACTAGTTTAATTTAATTTTAATGTATCAACTCGACATTTTGTCCAATTTTAAGTCACTAGGTGCGTTCAAAGTAAAATCGATTTTGCTGATTGTTATGATTTTGTTGATTTTGTTGATTCTTGGAGATCGGAAGCGATGATTTTGACGTCATAACATGGAAATCGGGTTTTCTGAAATCCACCTTTTGGGTTGCTTTCGTTGATTTTGTTGATTTCCTGAGAGTGATTTTCAACAAAGGTAGCAAGTCGGCCATTGTTTAGCGAAACAACTACCACTAATTTCAATCTGCGCATGTGCAAATGTTGGATTCTGGGGAAAATTTTAAGGTCGTTCAAAGTTGAAATCTGATTTTCTTGATTTCTGAAATTCAAGTAAATCAGGATTTCGGAAATCGATTTTACTTTGAACGCACCTATTGTGATTCGTTTTTTGTATTCAACTTTCAACTTTGCAAACTCTCATCGAGACATTTTATTTTGAATTTAAAAATAACATTAAAAAAATACCTTAGTAGTTGGATCTACACACTCGAATTGTTTATCCACTAAATGTTTATTCACTAAATGCTTATTATAGTTGAGATCTGTAGATTGGCTGACTTCGAAAACCGTCGATCCAAACGTTGGCCGAGCAAAAATTATTTAAAACAAATTGAGTTTCGCATCTTCGGGTGACAAAGCGGCATCTTGTTTGTGCGCTGCAACAATTGTTCTCTTCCAAATCTTCCAAATATGTAATTAAATGTAAATGTTGCATTTCCAACTCTCTATTTAGCACTTACTCGACAACTTGTACTTCCTGCTGGCTTTCTCCAAGCTGCACTCGATAAATAACCCCTTTGAAGTGTAGTTAACTCTTAAATCTAAAAAGATATTAGGTGCATTTAAAGTAAAATCGATTTTGGAAATCCTAATTTCCTTGATTTTTTAGAAATCAAGAAAATCGGATTACAACTTTGAATAACCTTAAAATTCTCCCAGAATCCAAGAATTTCGCATGCGCAGATTGAACCGATAGTTGTTGTTTCGTTGATTGAGATTTGTCAAAATTCGATTAAATTTGGTTGATATTAATCAAAATTAGATTAAATTTGATTGAAATTGACCAAAACTAGATCAAATTTGATTGAAATTGACCAAAATCCAATCAAATTTGATTGAGATTTGTCAAAATTCGATTAAAGTTGATTAAGATTTGTCAAAATTCGATTAAAGTTGTAAATTGAAATTTGTCAAGATACGATTAAATTCAGTTGTTATTTACCAAAATTTATGACAATTAATCCAAATTATATTTAAAAAATAAATTGGATTGTCTGCAGTATGTTTAAACAATTCCAGAATTAAAAAATAATTGATTGTTTAAATGAAATAGCTAAACGTCAAACACCAGGTGCGTTCAAAGTAAAATCGATTTCCGAAATCCTGATTTTCTTGATTTTCAGAAATCGAGAAAATCGGATTTCAACATTGAATGACCTTAAATTTTTCTGTATGCGACGTTCACGATCCAACGAAAAAAGGTCGAGAATCAAAACAGCAAAACGAAATTACTATTTTGAATAAGAAAATAGATTTAATGCTTCTAAACCTTTTAAATAAATCAACCTGTTGCACAAATGCGATGTAGCCATTGCATTTGCGCGATTAAATTCTCGGCCGCTGGTCGACCGGCAATTTCTCGGCGAAGTTTTTCACACGCAGCAAATAAAACAAACGATCGCTTGCCACAACTTCCCAAACCGACATGGAACTCGCCAAAAGTAAGATAACACAGCTGTTTGCGCCCCATTTCACTTTCGTCAGTATTTCCCATTTCACAAACGAATTAACACGCTCGATTTATGTGGAATTCAAGATGGCTGACTTGCTACCTTTGCTCAGTGCCGTGTAAATGGGGGGAGGAGAAGGCGCCAAAATTAAGGGCCGCTAAAACGGTAACCGTTGTGTATAACACGAAATTTGAGAAAGGGGGCGCTATTTTTAAAGAATTTTTTTTCTTTTTGTTTTAGGTTTCACCAAAAAATTTTTGGGTGGGCCATGGGTGCCATTTTGTAAGCCATGGGCGCCAGAATCACGGTTTGCCCCAGGAGCAACTTTTCCTTCACACGGCTCTGCCTTTGCTGAAAATCGACCAGGAAAGCAACGAAAGCAACCCAAAAGGTGGATTTCAGAAATCGGATTTTCGAAAATCCGATTTCCATGTTATGACGTCAAAATCATCACTCCAAGAATCAACAAAATCATACAAATCAGCGAAATTGATTTTACTTTGAACGCACCTACTGAGAATTTACCACTAGTTTCGCTAATGTTCCCTGGTGCTTTGACAACCAATGAAAATGGCATAACAGAATGACCATCGTTCATCCGACCAATCCCGAAGTGCGTAACAAACCCCATTTGCTTCAGGATTGGTGGCTGTAGTGGCTGCATTCACCATATCGATAATGCACGCTTGTCCTTTGTGCCATCTGTTGTGGGTTTTTATGACTAAAATACAAATGGCATTTTGATCTCATTTGAACTCTTCATGGTCGTTTCTCAGATTTTCTATCAGTAAATTCTCTCATAAAATACACTTCGTGCTTGAGTAATTGTCAAATTTAGGTCAGCACTCATCTTTTTTATCAGATAAGAATCAGACAAAAAGATGAGTGGGGCCACAATTTGACAATTACTCGGTGGGTGCGCTGGTATATTACTACTGGGAATTCACCAGGAAATCAACAAAAACAACAAAAGCAACCCACCAGGTGGATTTCAAAAATCCGATTTCCATTTTATGACGTCAAAATCATCACTTCCGGTTTCCAAGAATCAACAAAATCGAACTAATCAGCTAAATCAAACAAACCGATTTTACTTTGACCACACCTATTGTCAAAACCTCCAGTGTACTAAGTAGATAGCGATGTTTACATTTTGTCCAATTCCGAATCACACGATGCTGCCCTCTCGTGTCTGAAATATTGAAGTATGATTGTAATAATTAGCAAGAGTCTAGTTGTCATTTACTAAAATTTCTTACTTTTTCTCTTTTTTTCGTCGACCTACGTTAATTTAAACACTACATTATACATTTACAACAGCTGGTACCTTTGTACTTGCATTAGTCAACGATTATTCGTAATTGAATTGATAACAAAAGCTATGAAAAGCGTAGAATAAAACTTAACATATTAATAAAAAATAATTGAAACATGAATAATAAAAATAAAAACACTTAACCAAGTTTACTTTAGCTTTCACCTGTTCTAAGCTATGGAATAAACCGTAGTCGCCCGTAAGTTTGCATCATTTATTAATGACTCAATATTCCATATACAAGATTTGAATAAAATTTTAAAAAAATGTTTTTATTTTGAAAATGACTTGGTATTTCATGAGACATGACGTGGTATTTGTGTCTGGGATTTGCTGCAATTTTTACTTCTTAGAACTTCCTTCAGTTTCAGAGTACGACTCAGCCTGTTGACCTTTCTGGTGCAACGGCTATTGCACTTGGATTTTACTTTGTGTTCCCTATCGGTAAATTTCTGCAACAGCCCTAACCCGGAGACCAAACAAACACAGACAAAATAAACCTTTGATTGTGGATATTTAGTTTCATTTTTTTTATACATCGAGTTATCGAATTAAAATCAAAACTCACTTTGGTTCGTCGCCCCGATCAACTGGAACCGAAACGTCTTGTTTAACACGTCCAAATTCTCACTCGACAAATACTGGATTTTAAAATCCCCAATGCGACCTAAAACCAAAAAAAAAAAAAAAAAAAATTGCAAATGGCAAAAGTGAAACAATGTAATCACCTCAAATCTCATCATACCTTGAGTCAGCGTCCACAAATGCAACTGTACGTGGTTGTTTTTGTTGGCAAATACAAATAGAAATTGGCAGTAACCGCTCGAATTGCTGGCAGCTTGACTGCGGTACACGGCAATGTCTCTTCGGAACGGCAAACACAGCACTGGTACGATCGCTGCGTCTAAGCCTCCGTTTCCGGCGTCTGCAAGTGGTTGATTGTGCTTTTTCCCATCGCTGCCTTTTGGGTAAATATTTCAATAAGATTACCGCGTTTTTGCTAAATCTGATCGCAACACGTACCCGGTCTTTTTTTCCTTTGGCAAGGTGGACAACAGGTGTCGGGGATGAAACCTTTCTTGACCGCGCTGCAGAATTTGCGGTTTCCGAGGCATCGTAGTGGGTTGCATTCGGTTTGGCCGTACTAAATCGAATATATTCGTATCAAAGTTGGAAATTGGTGATTATTAATTATTTTGTACATTGCATCTGCATTCCTCGCAGCCCATTACTCCCGGTCTGGTGGTGAGATACCACGTTACGCCATTCGCGTATGATGCGCCTCCGGATTTACAGTCTAAATAATCGGAGATTATTCGAAAATATTTTTTTTTTTTTAAAGTAAATAATTAAATTATTAGACATTACGTGCGGAGTCGCCGTCGCAGATGGGGCAGCATCGACTCGCGCCGCGGATTTGTCGCGGACACGTCAGTTGCGTGCACGTCGGTACATCGCACATGACCGTACCGTTCTAGAAATTTTAAAATTAATCAATTAAAATGTATTTATTTTTTAGTTTAAAATTCATTACTTTGCATAGACATTGAAGGCATTGATCGGGTGGCAATTTGTGTAACAATTCCATCGACGCATTTGTCACGAATATTTGTCCATCGCGGTATATTTTGCCGTGCAGTAAACACGAGAAATAATTCACGTTTGACGGATCCATCTCCGGCGATTCTAATTTCATCTCTGTAAAAGTAAAAAATTTGTAAAGGAATAAATTAAATGAATTGTACCGACCGACACACGACGCGCAGCATTCACTGGGGTTGTCTCTCGGGTCTGGACACGTTTCAGGTCGGCACATTTTACTCGTACAATTATATTTTCCTCCCTAAAAACCCCAAAATTAAAAAAATGAAATAAAAAAAAACTTAAAACGGCTATTTTTATTCTCTTTATACGGACAGCGTGACAGGTGCAAGTGGCACACACGGAAGCTCCGTTGGTTTCGAGTTGCGGGTGCCAGGTATCACCGAGAGAATAAATTTGACTCGAGAAGAAACATCTCTCGGCGGATGGCAAAAGTGAAACTAAATGGAAATATCCGTTAATTATCGAGGTACGATGTAGTCCGATCGAGACTTACCTGGTACGGCGTGAAGGAGAGCGATGAGGAAGAAGTGAGAAGTAGAAAACATTTGAATGAAGCGCAACCCGGCTCGAAAGGAACGGAAAAGGAAAAAGGACTAAGTTAATTCAAATCACTTGTCGTTTGGCGAGCAAATGTTGGCTTCATGTTTACTTGGCATCGCTAAACCAAAGGGTAAAAAAGGGAGGGATTTTGTGTTCGAGGTGCCTTTTAAGTGGTGCGCCTCCAATCGAATAAATGCGAAGTTAGAAAACGCAACGAGTTACGACTTTTATTGCACATCATGAATATGTCAGAAATACTTTTGCCAGACAGCGTGAGAGTTTATTCGTTTTAATTTCCAAAGCGATCAGTCGCAGTTACTAGAAATAACCTGCAGTCTGCTAAAGCAGACAACTAAATCACATTCTTGGAAACGCACTAAAAAAACGTCCACAGCAACAACAAAAAAACAATTAAATGTGTTTTTTGGGTTTTTTTTTTTGTTTTGTTTTTTTTAAAAAAGATTTTAAAATTGGATTGATTGATTGATGGGTGTCAAAAATAGATTTTCAGAGATTTTCTTTTATTTTAAGAGAAATCATTCCACTTACCTGTTGGTGTTTGATTTTAAGCATAACTCGTGTTGGCGCGTTTACACCTTACACAAACAAGGAACAGACACAACTAAATAATAAAAAAGGGGAGAGGAAGGTCGAGTTTCTAACAATACAAAACCTCAGGCTTATGCAATGGTGCGCAAAGGGTTAATTGATCAAAAATGGAGGGAAATGCTGTTTGGACGAGTTTAAATCGAGTTATCGCGTCAATTTTTTTCGGGTTAAAAGTTAGAAATGTCAATGATCTATTTTAAAAAAAAAATAATTTTTCAGTTCGGAGAAGTTATTTAAGATGAGTTTCTTTAAGGAGTTTTGTGGTTGCACGTGTTTCTTTCGAGTTTATTGCATCCACAGCTGGAAATAATTGACGCTTGTTGCAATAAACTTGAAGTTAAAAGACAAAAAAATTATCAACTTTTGCTATTAATAGTTAGCGCGATCAAACCTCAAAATAGAGAAGTTAGCAATTAAAGGTAAGAGGTAGACAGAGATATCTGGCGTTCCACCAACAAATGATTAGTCATCTTAAGTCGCCTGTCAGTCAAAGTTTAAGGCAAAATAATTTAAAAAAAAGAAAAAAAAGTTAAGTTGAAACAAATGGAATTGAACAAAAGAAGACAAAAGAAATAATCGCTTTATCTGGTGGAATTCAGTTGGGTTTTATTCAAATTACAAATTGTTATAGTAAAATGAAAATTACGGCTTATCTGATTAGGACAGCACATTTTATTGCATATAAAAGCAAACATGTTAATTTTGATTGGCATTAGGTTCGTGTCACCGGTTACGCGAAGATGGGGCAAAGTTGTTGTACTTTTCTGTTGTTGTCCGTCTTGGGTTGCGTTTGCCGCTGCGATGTAATTTCGTACATTGAAGACAAATTGATGGATTTTATTAGTCCGTTGTCGGACGATGAAGTTAGCAAAGAAATCGCGCGAGAAGTGCAGATGGAAGCAGTAATTTTTTTTAACACTCGGTAGTAATGGCGCACTTTTGTTTACACGTTTCCTTTTTCGCAGCCGGAAATGATAGCTCACTATGGCTACAAGGCCGAGACACACGCGGCGAAAACCGAAGATGGATTTCTCATAGGACTTCACAGGATTCCCAAAAGTAAGAAAGGGAAAGCGCCGAATCAACCATATCCGGTACTTTTGCAACATGGCGTCTTATGTTGTTCCGGAAACTACATCGACAATGGCGAAGAGAGTTTGGGTAAATAATAATTGAATATTATTTTCCCCGTGTTTTAAAGATGATATTCGTTTGGTTTCAGGCTTTTTTTTAGCCGATAAAGGTTACGACGTGTGGTTAGGCAACCTCAGAGGCAATCGCTATTCTAAGAAGCATTCGACGCTTTCCGAGCACGATGACGAATTCTGGGATTTCAGGTGCTCGTTTTTAACCAATTCCAAATTCGTTTAAATCGTTTAGATTAGATGAGTAAGAATCCAGTCCAAGGACGTAATTAACCCGGAATAGTCAATCTTATTCAATTTAAATTTAAATTTTGATATTTATAAAACTTATAAAAATGGTGTTTCCATTGTGGCAGTTGGGACGAGCATGCTAAGTACGATCTGCCGGCCATGATCGACTATATCAGAAAGGTGACGAAAAAAGAACAAGTTCTGCTCGTTGCGCATTCGATGGGGTCGACGATTTCATTTTCCACGTTGGCATCTCTGCCGGAATACAATAAAAAAGTATCAAGTATCAAAAAGTATTTTCGATTCGATTAAATATTATTTCAATTTTCAGATCAAGGGTTTCCTAGCCATGGGTCCCGTTGGCTCCGTCAAATACATCCCCAGTATTGCGGCCTTAGCCCCTAAATACGATAAACTCGTTCGTTCCGTCGTCGATTTCACCAAAACCAAGCAATTAGCTACTCACTCGCGTTTTATCGAAAAGTTTTTCTTGCATTTTTGTCCCGGGAACACGGAATTTTGCAATTCATTAGTGGGCTTATATTCCGGATATGATTCACATTTAATAAACCAAGTAAAATAAAATAAATAAAAATTAAAAAATATTTTTATTTAAAAAAAAAATTTAAATTAGACACGGTTCCCGATTTATCTCAGTGACTGCGCGGGTGGCACTGGTATAAAAATCCTCTATCATTTGATACAGGTAAGAATTTATTTATTTATTTTGGTTTGGTTTGATTTGATGTGATTTTGATTTTCAGTTGTTCCAGGGCGATCAGATGTCGCATTTCAACTACGGGCCCGAAAAAAATATGTTGGTTTACGGACAAGTAAGTTTTGATCGCTTTAATTTGTGATTATTACATTTAAAAAAAATTATTATTGGATAGGAAACTGCACCTATTTACGACGTGAGTAAAATCACAACGCCCATTGTGCTCGTGTACGCGGCTAACGATGCTTTGGCTGATCCAATCGACGTGGCAATTCTCCGGTCGAGATTAAAGACCGTCATTGACACACATCTCTTCTCGGACCCCACCGCTACCCACTCGGCATTTTTCTGGCTCAGAAACGGAACCGAACGGTTTTTCAATAAGTTTTTAGAGCTTCTAGAAAAACTTCAAAACAAGTAAAAACATACAGTCCGTCATGGGTGTGGGCGCACAAGTCTAACCTCGTTATAATGAATTGCAAGGGGCATGAGAAATCTGTTTGTTATAACCAACTACAATCACTGAATTTTTTTCAGCTTTGTAGCTAAAAACAAATTTATTTTTATCTTAAAAAACATTATTTATTTACACACATGGTGATTTTTGTTTGAATTTAAGTTTTCACAGCATTTTTCAAAATAAAATGTTCATTTTCATTAATCTTAAAAATCAAACCTTCTGGTATATGAACCGTAAGCCATGGGATTTATTTTTAAAATTCGTTATAACAAGGGCGTGTGGGTATTATAGTGTTCATAAATTTGTGTTTTCGGGTTACCTGAAACGATTTGTAGACAAGGAGGCAGAAATTTTTAACAGGATCCAAACTTTTTCCATCCGCTGCTGTTTTTAAACTTCCGTACGAGAACTGCTCAGTTGGTTCTAGAAGAATTATTATTGGCGAATTAGTATTTTTGAATTGATTGAATTGATGTGACTCGCCATTCTCTGGTCTCTCTTACAAACGCTTGTATTTCGATGCCAACAACGTGAACTGTTTGTATTTGATCGTGATGTGTCGATTTCTCCGCTCTGACCGGTTGCCATCGTCTTCTCTATCAATTAGTTTATCACAAGGACCTAACTTTAATTGCCAAAATTTTGTGTTAAATGTAAGACAGAATAAATTAGCAATTATTTTCGAAAGAGTTTTACTCCGTATGTGCAAACTAGAATAAACAAATTGTTTGTCTGGTCTAATTTTTGCCAACTGGATCGCGTAAATTAAATCTACGAGCCATTTGTTATTTTCCTCTTGACAAATGCAATTGTATTTAATTTAACACACAAAAAATACGTTCATTAAATTATTATTAATATTATTATTATTATTATTATTACGTGATGTTTAACTAGCCCTAAAATTAAATAAATAAATTTAAAAACAAAAAAACATAGAGAAAAAATCAAAAATCAAATAAAAGCATCCACAAATCATCCACAAATCATCAAAAATCTTAGTAAACATTAACGAATCATCAAATTTAATTAAATTTAAAAAATACAAACGTACTATCCATTAGTAAGCGATAGTGAAATAAGCGATGAAAAGGTCTAAGAAGCTACGTGGTGATTGGCATATAACTAACTCGCTGAATTTTAAAATCCCGATAAATCTGCTGGACCGTTTTGTTATTTTGATACTTCTTGTTCAAATCGTCCAAAATGGTCATGTGTTGGCCCAAATATTGATGATACAACTAGTAAAAATAAAAACAAAATAATTATTAATTGTTATTTATAATTTTATTTACATAAAACAAGCGAAAGAAATTAAATCACTTCAAGCGCTGAAATGTGTCGTAAGATCACCGATCTTCTGATGATCGCGTGCACATTGGCTTTTCCTTTCCTGAACAAGTTAAGCTAATTAAGGAGTTAACAAGTTTAGTTTAACCCAAAAAAAAGTCAAACCAAAACTCCATCCAACTAATCAAGTAGCCAAACGTTGCTCGATTTCCCGTGTAGACACCGAATGTTGTTCATAAGTTTGATTAATGTTAGAAATCACAGATTCAGGGTCTGTTTTGGCACCCTCTCGGCTTTCCCCACTTCATTCCGGATCCACTTGCAAAAAAAAATTTAAAATCATTCACAATTACATGCCAATTTAGTCACATCGACTTTTTACTACATTTAACATTTCCAAATCTTTCTTGTACGTTCGCTCGGTCATGAGTTTTTCTTTGCTACAAAACAGGCCTGGTCCATCGGATAGCGCTGTAAGGAATATTTAAAAAAAAAATTAACATGAATAAATAAATTTTAAAAAATGTTCACTTTTCTTTTGACTTCAGATTTCACGTCATTAGAGATGTTCTGCTAGCTGGTCAAATAGGCATCCTGGATCAAATGGCTACAGAAGCAGTTGGCGACAGGGGGTTCCATGCCACAGTAAAGTCCAGGCGTAATTAATTCTGAACCTGCATCTGCACTCGGACAATTATTTTTAATTTTATTTTTATTTACATTTCTAGGAAAGTTTTAGGTTAAGTTATTAGGTTAGGTTAGGTTTAGCTTAGGTTAGGGTAGGGTAGGTTAGGTTAGGTTGTGCTAAGTTTACATTTTGTAATGAAACAAGCATTACTCGCACCTGGTTACTACACGGTTACTAATGGCTACGCCTGAGCCTGACCTCTAGCAGGAGAAATCGCCATCACTTTGTGGGTTTGACGTCATGAGGGCGGAGCTTATCATCAAGTTTTCCACACCTAGTGGGGAAAACGTTTGCAACGTCAGAGTCAAGCTATTCAAGTGATTAACGTCACTTGCTCCCACCAGGATGGCGCTTTTATCTCCAGTCATTCTAGTATTCCACATAATTTAGTGGATTCAAACAGTAAAAAAAACATCCAATAACAGCCAAAAATATCCAAAAACATCTAGAAAAGCACCTAAAAATAACAAATTAGGTAGATAAATTGTTCTTTTTATTAAGTTTGCAATATGTTTTTGTTTTATTTTTGCAAAAAATATAGTTTTTAGGCTAGAGTAATGAATTTATTTATTTATTTATGTTGATCAAATTAAAACAATAAGATATTATTAAATGAATCCAACAACTAAATTGTGTTGTTTTACGGTTAAGTAGCGCATACTTAAATTTAGAAATGAATACAGTATACCTTTGAGTTGCACACCGGAAGAACATCTGCTGGGATGTGTGGAAGTTTTGACTGTGATGTTCTGTATGTTTGGAAGTTTTGGCTAGGATGTTGTATACGATAAGTGTTTTGACTGGGATGTGTGTGTTTGTGTGGTTTTGAGTTTTGGCTGGGATGTATGTGTTTGTATGGTTTTGAGTTTTGGCTGGGATGTGTGTTTGTGGGGTTTTGAGTTTTGGCTGCGATGTGCGTGTTTGTGTGGTTTTGAGTTTTGGCTGGGATGTGTGTTTGTGGGATTTGGAGTTTTGGCTGGGATGTGCGTGTTTGTGGGATTTGGAGTTTTGGCTGGGATGTGTGTTTGTGGGATTTGGAGTTTTGGCTAGGATGTGCGTGTTTGTGTGGTTTGGAGTTTTGGCTAGGATTAGGGTGCTCAGATACCTCTGGTCCAAAATCAGTACATTTGAAAGAAAGTGACACTTTTCAAAGTAACGTTTATTACTACAATAAAACATCAAATTCAAACACTACACTATGTATCTGAAAATGAAGCGATTGAATTGAAAAATAAACTAAAACACACTGATGTGTTTATTTATCTTGTTTACAGTAAGTAAGTAACTAAGTGCAACATACTTTATTTAACGTTCAGCTTGATTATCCTAAATTTTTAAAAAGTTCAGGACAAATCAGGACGGGAACCCGAATTTCAGGACAAAATCAGAACATTTTCAGAATCAGGACGAGCTTTTAAAAATCAGTACAATCCTGATAAAATTGGGACATCTGAGCACCCTAGCTAGGATGTGTGTGAAGGAGGTTTTGGATGGACGAAGACACTGATACCAAACCTTCACCAACGATTAAACATCTTTTGCTATTCTAACCCTGAGAATAAGCCAGGTGCAACCTGAAGAGCTTATCAATGCTAGATGATGAATGCCGATAATACGACATATTTGCGTGCGTGGCCGTGACATTAGAAATGATGAGCGTAAGTAATGGATGTTCATCTTTTAAAAACTCTCTAGTTTTACCTAGCTATTTTCAAATTTACTATCACAAACACTTCATTGATTATACCCTACAAAATTAATGGTTGAATAAAACAATTCAGTATATAGTCCCCAAGCCAGGAATCAAACCTGGTTTCTCCCATTTGCCAGATGAGTGCTAATTGCATATGGAACGCTTCACGGTTTTGCGTGTCATCGTTGCGCAGGGGCCATGCTAATCTTCCGAATCCCATACTTAGCGTGAATTTACGTGCCGCAAAATAACATTATTAATATTTAATACCATCCGTTTAAATTAAACATCACTTCAAAAAATATGCATTTTATCCCGTTTTTTTGTGCTTTTTTTTGCATTTTTTTTTGCATTTTTAAAGCATTTTTTACATTATTTACGGTTATTCGTGCTTTTTTCCAATTTTTTTGTGCATTTTTTTCCGATTTTTTGTGCATTTTTTCCAATTTTTTTCCGATTATTTGTGCATTTCCTTTCTCCCCGATTTTTTTGCATTTCTTTGTGCTTTTTTCCCCGATTATTTTGGCATTTCTAACCTAACCTAACCTATCCTGACATGACCTGACCTAACCTAACTTAACCTAACCTAACCTAACCTAACCTAACAAGCTAAAATGGTTCGCTTAATTTCAAAGAACGGGTTGTGTTTGGGAAAAGCCATTTAATTCGCGACGACTCTGACAGTTGCGTTACGCCGTTACCACAGAATAAAGCTGTGTGTATTCTACGGTATTTATTTATTTAGTATTTGAACATCAACAGAATGGATTTGAATCTCGGAGATTAATAGTCAGGGTGTTTCGTCATTTTATTTTGAATAAATAAATTTGATTTTTATTATGCATTAGTCTTTAACGTTATTGTTATTCGGTGACACGATTGCAGTTTCTGTCACGTGACGGCTTTTTTGGAAAAGTTTCTGTCACGTGACGACTTTTTTGGAAAAGTTACTGTCACGTGACGGCTTTTTTGGAAAAGTTTCTGTCACGTGACGGCTTTTTTGCAAAAGTTTCTGTCACGTGACGGCTTTTTTGGAAAAGTTTCTGTCACGTGACGGCTTTTTTGGAAAAGTTTCTGTCACGTGACTGCTTTTTTGGAAAAGTTTCTGTCACGTGACGACTTTTTTGGAAAAGTTTCTGTCACGTGACGGCTTTTTTGGAAAAGTTTCTGTCACGTGACGGCTTTTCTAGAAAAGTTACTGTCACGTGACGGCTTTTTTGGAAAAGTTTCTGTCACGTGACGACTTTTTTGGAAAAGTTACTGTCACGTGACGGC
>JAQFXT010000981.1:0-22434 GCA_034683725.1 Strigamia crassipes | reverse complement strand
TTACAAGTGTGTGACAAGATTAAATTCCGTGTATATTAGTTTCGTGTATTGAGTATTTTGTTATTATAAGGACTTAAGCTTCTTTTTTTTGTTTTGTTTTCATTGTAGATAAAACTGAAAACTAAAACCTAAAACATTGTCACGTGATGGCGTGATGCCAAGTTTAGCTTGAAATCATTAAATTTGCTCGAACCCGAGCAATTTGGATTATTATGGGTTGAATATTGAGTTTTGGTAAAGCGTGTGTACACTGTAGATCCGCCCCAGACGGTACACACTGCAAAGTTTACTCGAATGATATATGTGGGTATATTTAGACTAGCATGATGGATGAATGATATTTACTCTCTAAAAATAAACATTTAAGATTTTTTTGTAGCTTAATTTTGTTTTGTTTTACTTTTGATTGATCCAGACTCTTGTTGTTTATTTTTCGTTTTGGTTGTTGAACTTAGAGGAAAGCGAGACTTAAATTGACTAAAGTGACATCGGTAGTGTGATAAATGACCACACGTCCTTCGGTGTTGACCATACAGCGGTTGTCTTCATTTGATTAATGGATAACTTGTTTATTTATTTATTTATTTTTTATTTTTATATTTATCCGCTCCGCTTTTCTCTGGGCTGAGGTAATTTCGTGCAGAATAGATTAATGACTTTCGAAAAATAATTAAACATTAGACGATTAGAAATAAAATATTGATTACCAGTGCATACTCTTCTTCCACCTGTCACGAGCCGTATAATTAACCAGCCATCTGCAATGAGCAACAAATATGAAATCAATTTGAAAGCAATGCTCATTTCAATAAAACGATGCAACTAATTCGGATATGATTTCTTCTATGCTTATTCTAAAGACTGATCTTTGTTTTGAGTTTTTATTTTCAACTCGATGAGTTGAGGAAGAAAAATCGTTGATGTTTGTCTTGTGCCTCGTATCTCGCTCGGTGCAAGTGAAGCTGATGATTGGATGTTGGTGTGTATGAAACAATAATTCATTTAAAGTGCTGCGAACTTTAATTGCTGCCTGACCCGATGCCTAATGGTGAGGTGAACCGTGTAATAACATGTGATAAATGCATGAACATAGAACGGGTTAATTTACTCAATTCAGTGAGTAGCACAATGCATGATGGGAATTGGGCTCAAAGGCCTGTTCTGATGCTCCCTGTTTATTGTCAATGCCATTCGAGAGTAATTATAGCTTAGTATTGAAACCGAACTACACTCTTATTTATAAATGATTGCTATTTTTTCAAGCCGTAGTTAATTAAGATGAGTTAATTTGCGCCGCGTTTGATTGATGATTTTTATGATGGTGTTAAATGAGAATTATTATTAAATTTGGCATGTGTTTATGCAGCTTTGATAGATTAGTTTCTGGATCACGCTTTCACCTCAAAATAATAGTTTTTGGATCACACTTTCACCTCAATGTAATAGTTTCTGGATCACACTCACCTCAAAATAATAAGCTTTAAGCACGTTCTAAGTGCACTTTTATTAACGCCTGAAGATTAGGAAATTGGAAATGTAAAATGTAGTATTTTGTTTTAAATCGTTACTACATTTACAATAACTTGGCGATTCCACAATGCACCTCAACTCAAGTGCCTTGCATACAACTATGCTCAAGAGCACACAGTCAAGCCACCAGGGGCACATTTTCAAAATTGCCCTGGACTCCAAAAGTTCGAGATAAGTATCAGATTATATTTTTTAGCCAGAAAATTGCATTTTCTAAGTACGCCACTAAAATCTTGAGTGAAATATTTTTAAGTGACTACAAATCGAGGGCGATTATAATTCAAGGGCGACTCTGAAACGCTAAACAAACGAATGATGGCGCGGTTTAACGTTTGTAAAGTTAGTTTTACGTTCATCATTTGGATTTTTTCGATCATTTCGAGCAACAATTGCAGCCGCCCTTGAATAATAGTAGCGGTTTGTATTCAAGGGTGACTATTATATTTCGACCACAATTCGAGTGTGACTCTTAATCGTGGAAATACGGTATATAAAATCGCGTGTGCTGTTCGTTGTGTTCACATGGTCAAATCACAGTTCAGTGGATCAGGTCTGTCTGTAGGATTGTAGGATTGTGGGATTGTGACGGACAGCGGAAGGGATTATTGGATTGTGGAGGATTGTGATGGACGGACAATCGGATAGGATCTTTAGGGACTTTGTTTTAAAAATGTACGAAGTTTGTACACATATTTTCTTTTGTTTCAAAATTAAATTACTTTTGATTAGGAAGTAAAATAGTCTACATTTCCCCCCCCCATTTTTCGCAAGTAATATTTTGTTGCAAACTTGACCTCAACAGCCAGCAATATCCAACAAGGTTCTTATTCTGCTTCAAAGGGTTTTGATTAAGTATTATGGAAGCTTAGAAGCTTAAGAACATCTTGAAGCAGTGGTTTTATATCTTGGAACAAGGGTCCCCTCGCTCTATCCAAAAAGTGGGGAGAAAAAAAATACAAAATGTCTCGAGATAGAGTATAAAGTGAAATTTGTGTCCAGAATAATAAGAAGCTTTCCATCCACTTTGGGGAGAGAAAAGAAGCACTTAGGAAATAGCTCATTTGTTCTGAAAATGAGTGGGAGGTAACTTATGGACATAAATATCATTTTTTTCTACAAGCAGTTTCTTAGTCTTAAGTTTTGTTTGGTTTGTTGGACCATGTAAAAATAGTTTTGCAGGCCCTCGTCTGGTCCTGGCAGGCCTTGGTTATTTTCCTAGCCTTCAACACGATGGCAACAGCTGTGCCAATAACACCCTCTTACACATGACCGACTCCTTTTCTCTTGGCACCTCTCAAAATAATAAAAAAATATATATAAAAAAAATTGAAACTTGTGTGCTTTGAAGAACAGTAGTAATTCAAAAGGGAATAGGTGTTTACCAATCAAATGTGTTCCAGGGGACTGATGGGTGAGTGGAATTGGGGCAGAGTAGTCAAAATGCATGTTATGTGTGTTATAAAGGTGATGGTGTTGGATCAAAGTGTTAAAAGGTTACGGTAATATTTTATTCGTTATTAGTCGATGGAGGATTTTGAGTTTGGAGGAAACAAACGCGGATAGAAACGTTTTTAAAATGTATTTTAAGAAATAAAATACTTAAACATTCTAAAATTGCATTTAGAATGATTATTTGACAAGAGAAAAATGTGATGTTTAAAAAAACATAATTTTGCTTGCTGGTTTTGTAACTTGCTAATAAAAATGTAAAGTAAGTAAAAGGCCCTCCTCAACTGGCTAATTCATTACCACATATTTCCATTTCCCAGTATGCAATAAAACTAATAAAACACATTTTTTTTATGGGATATTTCTCTCTACGGAATAAATTGCCAACTTTTATTATGTTATTTTTAGTCTTGGTTCTTTAAGACTTGCAAAACTGCTTAAAACAAAATTTATTTTATTAGAAAAAATGGGAAACAGAATGCACTAGAAAGAAATCCCAGACAGTTTTTTAATTAGTGAAAACTTTACCTACGCTGCAAGTTTGATTAGAAGCAGCTGCTTAGTAGTGTATGTTATAGAAGTTTCTCTACATTCATTAAAAGCTATGCATTTTAAATGTTCTTTAATTAGAGAGGATTTTTATTCCTCCTCGTTTTTCCCCTGTTAAACGCATTTTAATAATTTCTGGTAATGGAATTTATTTGTTTACTGAGCACTGAAGTCCAGTAAAACAGAAAAATTGAATTAAACGAGTGATAAAACAGGAAATAACGCTCGAAGTGAGATTTAAGAGCTCGTGTAACAGTAATGCGCATCCGTTTCTATAATAGAAGAATTTCGTCATTTGAGAAACCATTTCAGTGTAGGTGATTAAATGAGATTTCGGTGTTGCTGATTTATATTTATATTTATATTTTGTGTGATTTTAGTGACCTCGGAATAATTTAGTGGAAATTCTGACAAACCTAAGACAGATCTTTTTTGGCAAGGGCTAACTTATTTTTTCTCTTCGTATTAAATTGCAAATGGCTTTGCTTTTCGAAAGCCTGGTCTAGTCTTCATATCAAATTTAAGTCATTTGAGGAGAAATTGCGCCAGCCAGTTTATAGCAGTGTCAGTTTAACTTTTTACGAGGAGTTTTGGTCGCAATTGTGTTGAAATAAAATTTGAAATTTCTATCGTATATTCTACTCGTTGTGACTTCTTAAAAAACTTGTTAATATATAACTGCTTATTTTTTATTGCACCAGTCAATATTTTTTTTCAAAAAAAAAATCAAAATTACAACATATGTTGTATAATTGCTTAGAATTGATGTTTTACGAAGCGCAAATTAATTAATAAGAATTTACTGTAGGTAAACATATATGTGAATTTAGCGTGCGAAGTGGGTAATATTTTTGGAACATTTACATTTTGGGAAATAAATTAATACTTGCTTAATCCTTCTCTCCACTCTTTAAATCACGAGCAGCCAACAATCGCGTATTACATTTGCTAAACAATTTTCAATAGCTGTGTTCGAGAATAGAAACATTGAAACATGTATTACGAACGATAAAACCTGAATCGTTTCCAAAAACTCTAGTGTTTTATGAAATAATTTAGTTTTGATGGTTTATTTATTCAAAACGAAAATAAAATTGGTGAATAATGTTTTTATCCCTCCTGTTTTGTAACGTAAATGTTGAAAATCGAGAGATTTATTTGAATAATCCGCTAATATTAGAAATGTTTTTAATTTTCTATTTTTTTAGACAATGAAGAAAGAACACATGTATGCAGGAGTGGTTTTCTTCACCTGCATCGCTTGTTATCTGAATTCACTGCGATGTGGATTTGTGTTCGATGATATGTCAGCCGTGAAAGAGAACAAAGACCTCCGCCCCCACACGCCCATCATGAACCTCTTTTTCAATGACTTCTGGGGCACTGCGATGCACAAGGTAAGGGAATAAAGACATGAGTTTTTTTCTTTTTTTTCCTTTTTTTTTTCATTCTACCTCGCTCACATTTAAATGAAATAAATCCCCCTTTAAAGGCTTGGTAATAGATAAACATTAAGGTCTCAGTCCATTACTCTAATTGTAATAATGATGTAAGAGAAATTAGATGATGCACTAGTTTGTTTCAGTACTATCCAAATGGATTAACTCTAGGAGAAAGTACAATCACATTTACAAAAATCCTAGTTTCATGCATGCTGAAGTCAATTTGGCTCAGCGAACTTCAGTTTGAAATTAAATTTTAAGAACACTCATTGTCAGTGCAGTCGAAAACTCGGCAACTTTAAAAGTTTTAACTTCACAACTGTACAATAATGGCACTCGTATATATTTTTTTCTGTGATGCCACATTTCTGACAAAAAGTATCAAATACTTTTTTGCCAGACACTTATACTTTCACTTTAAGTAACTATAATTTTGCATGTAGTGCAGTCATGTCAAAAATGAAAACAAATTTAGAAAATACAATGAAAAATGAATAAAAACAAGTCACAAAATAAAATTTAATTTCTTGAATTAGAAATTTTAGTTTATAAAAATCATGTGTTGGAAAAAAGTATGCGATAGCTTGTCGCTTTGGAAATAAGTTTGTGGTAATTGTGTTTTCTTTGTTGCTAAAAGATTTATTAGTATATTTTATACAAAGTTTATTAAGGTTATTGGTTATAAATAAACACGACATTACAAGTTTGTCACATTTGTCATGCTATGGCAAGTTGTCATGGCACCCACACATGAGTTATCAGATGATTACAAAAATAGGATAATTTACCTTTTAAAGGATGGAAAAACACAAACAGAAGTGTCAAAAATAATGGGCTGCAGTCAGAGCACTGTTTCAACATTATGGTCAAAGTTTAAAGCAACTGGTAATGTAAAGAATCTGAAAAGATCAGGTCAACCAAGAAAAACAACAAGCAATGAGAACAAAAAAGTGGTTAAAATTTGCCAAACAATGCGAAAATCAACCTCAATGCTGAATGGAGAAACAAGGGAGTGAATGTTTGTGATCGTAAATTACGTAATATATTGAATGAAACAGGATTTTTCTCTAGAAAAACCAAGGTTAAACCACTACTCATAAAAACACATTGCCAAAATCGTTTAAAATGGGCTAGACAACATAGCCATTGGAATGCAGATGATTGGAAACAAGTTGTATCCAGTAATGAATCAAGGATATGTGTTGGACCAAATGATGATTGTAGGAAATTTGTTTGGAGAAAGATAAATGAGAAATTTAATTCTGTCTGTTATCAACTGTTAAATTTCCTTAAAGTTTTATGGTTTGGGGCTGTTTCTCTTCAGTAGGAATTGGTGAATTGTGTGTTATAAGTGGCACGGTAAATTCTGAAGTACATATGGACATTTTTCTGCCCACACAAGATGATCATTTCGGAGATTCTGATAATTTCATCTTTTAAGATGATAATGTACCTTGTCACAGAGCCAAAATAGTTAAAGATTTATGCAAAAACAGAAAGATTAATGTTATGCCTTGGCCAGCTCAACGTTCTGATGCTTTTCCAATCGAAAATTTACAGTGGGAATTAAAAAAACGTATTGATAAAAAGAACCCCCCAACCAAAGCAACATTAAAGGATGCAATCAAGCAAAGCTGGAGTGAAATTAGTTCTAATTGTTGTGCAAACTTGTTTCCTCAATGCTTGGTTGGCAAAAATTAAAGCAAAACGTGAAGCTATCAAGTATTAACTGTTAAGTTTTAGTGCATTATCACGCACTTACTTCCAAGGCGACAAGCTATCGCATACTTTTTTCCAACACATGATTGGTTGTAAATCAAAATTTCTAATTTAAGAAATTAAATTAAATTTTGTTTGGTGACTTGGTTTTATGCATTTTTCATTGTATTTTCTAAATTTGTTCTCATTTTTTATGTGACTGCACTACATGCAAAGTTATAGTTACTTTTTGTACAGGGGTAGTATATGTTTACATTAAGATTCATTATTGGTATTTATTGGAGAAAAATAAAGGAAAGGAACAATAAAAATCTCGAAGTAGCAGCAGACTTCTACTGCCAACCAATAACATTTAATTAGGAAGTAATATGATCTTCTCAAGCATGAATTCCGAGCTGGTGGTGTTTACATTTGCATATGAGACTATTGTCTTATTTATGTTTTGAAGCCGTCTGACAAAATTGATCGTTAGAATCTAACTTGCATGCATAAGGGAAGTTCCTTGACTGATTGACTGCTAAAATGTCGCCTTGGGTTGTTTGTTTGGATGACAAAGCTGTTGTAATAGCAATAATTCAACGTAATATTGATGTGTTTGTCATCTGTATGCAAAATTGTGTATTAATAACCTATAGATAACAATATCAGTGAGTTATGTAATAGTAAATTAACATTCTTGAAGGAAATAAAGCTTTAGTCTCGAAATTAATACAGTCGGCATGTAATAGAGAATATTACAAATATATTATCTATAAACACCGCAATGACTGTTTGTCGGTAAGTTGGTATACAAAAAATCCAAGTGTTGGTGTCACTCTGCTGGAAATGTCATAAAATAAAGAAGAAAGTAAAGTGGGTTAGAATGAGTGAAGGTACATCATTATTTAATACCAAATTGGCTCATACTTTAATAAAAAGAGTAATTGCCGCTCCATTTTACGACAAATTGATTTTACAAGAGCGCTTCAGCAGATAAATTTTGATATAATACACAGACAAACAAGGCGTGTGTACTAGCAATATGTTGATCGTAATGGTAATAAAGTTGGCAGTCTTGAAGTTTCTCTTTTATTAATTTAAACAATTAAAACACTAATAAGTCTTTTGTGTCATTTTCTGCAACAGTTTTATGGAAAGATAAAGACTTTACCGTTGAATCATATCTAGAAAAAACGGCTCGTTAGATCTTTCTAGCGAATAAATGACAATTTATCAAAATGACCTTAACAAAACGACAAACACCTCAATCTTAAGTTGGTTAATTGATTATTTTTGTTGACGTTTTACTCAAACGTATTGCTGCGCTCGATTTCTTGGCATGGTTTGGCTTCAATGTATGCTGTCAATCATGTTGTTCATCAGATAGAACATGTGCAGCGAAGCGCAAGGGATGAAATCACAGTTCTAATACAAACAATTTGAGCTCTGATGTAGATTTGTAGTTTTATATAATTTTTCATGCATTAATGTTTGAAATGGCCGGATTTTATGGTTATGCATAATAAATAGTATCTTTTTTTAATTTACAACGTTTATTCTTCTTTTCTTTTTTTTTTCTCATCTCGAAGAAGTGCTCATCTATTTATATAAAAAAAAAGGTACAATCGACCGAGGGAAGAGAAACATTATACGGTGGGAAGGAAAATGACTTAGCCATCGAGTGCAACGACGAGGCATCTCGTTAAAATGATTTTTAATTGCTCGGAGACTCGCTTTTGCCTCTGCACAGCCATGTGATTTAATAAACTCATTTTCCGCTTTATTACTGGCGAGATGGCCGTAGAACAGTGCTCTGACGAATCAGATTCTGGTGAGGCTAAACTGCCAACGGTGAGGTCCAGAGTGCGGTCAACTTGTATACTTGGACTGTGGCCACATGATGGAGGAAAAGACCACCACTTCCATCTCTCCCCCAATCTTCTATTGATCTGTAGTGGGGTCTATCGACCTGGCTCATTAAAGGGGACCTATAGTGACCAGTAGAAAACAGATCAAATTGTAGTCTTTCAACTCGCTTATTGTTGATGGAGATGATGGAGTTTGTAAATTACATGTGTGTTATGTTGTTAAGAGGATAAAAGGTAACGAGATTGGCGTAGGATTAAATTAGTGTGCTTTTTGGTTAAAATAATGAATAGCAATTACGATTGAAAGAGAATGCCCGAATGCAGGTTTTAAATTGCGGTTTTGAAGGAGGTTTTTAATTTTTTAAATGATTTACATGCTCGGGAATTCAGAATGTGAACCAAAGTTCCACTGATGTGGCTCTGTGCTGCTTCTATTCCAAGTCTGAATATTTACTTCAGTGTTTGGGTCAATAAATCTCTCGACGTCCTCTGCTCGAATAATAACATTAACTTGTTTTTGAAATCACATAATGTTTGGTCTCCAGTGGAATGCATTGACGTTCCCAGTGCAATTCGACAGTGACGGTCGAAAGTGTTTAAAAAGTGATACGTGAGCTTTAAAAGTACGATTAAGATTTTTCTAATACTCTTTCTAATCGATTTTTGTTAGTTTAACTTTTGTATATAGCTTAAGGCATTTGTTCAACTTTTTCGTCTTAATTCGTATTACGGTTTATTGCATGTGATAATATTGAAACTCGTAGCGAATGTCCCAATTGGCTTTGAAAAATCGAGTTATATGAACTTAGATCTCCTTACATTTAATTCCTTCAGTAACCCCGGGCAACTGTAAAGTCCAATTTGATAATAATAGACTGGGGTTTGCAGCCATATTGAATGTGAGAAACATAAACTCTGAGTTGGTAGGATGCATTTTGACAGCACGAGAATTCGTTTGCAGCTCTAACTTTATCCTTATTGATTGAGACAAGTGTATTCTATACAGTTGGCACTTTTGTTGATTTAAGAAAACAAGCTACTTCAAATTTAAGGCCATTTAATTTACAGCAGCAAACTCGGGTTCAATAACTCAAGAAATGGAAGCTGTAGACAAACGAAATGACATAAAAAAAATCCATGATACAATAGTTTCCTTTTACGGTGCTGGAAGGGAATGGTAAAAGTTTTGTTTGGAAAAAGTAAAAGGGGAAAAAAGGCTGGGGTGCTTGTAAAGTGCAGGAGAAATTGGAAATAATTTTAGAGCAAGAACCATAAAAAGAAAAGTGTCGATGATTGCAAACAAACTGGTGAAAGTAGAGGAAATGTGAGAAGGGTTTTAAAACTGACATTCTCTCTTGTTGGCTTGGAATTGAAGGCATTTTCAAGTGTTATCCCAGATGTTCCTCTGAGCCATAGTCAAGAAAGGAAGCCAACAACACAAAATGGGGATAAAGGAGCCTAGAAAAGCTGAATTATCTCACCTCACATGTTATTGAGTGTTTTCTTTCTCTTCTCTCTCTCTCTTTCTCTCTTTTTTTCTGAGGGAGATATGCTGTTGTGTATTTCTTTTCTTAAAGGCGAAATTCTTTTTACGATGATATGTTTATGAATGAAAATTCTAATACATCAGAAATTTGCGAATATCAAGTTGTTGAAAGGGGATTTGAGAAGGAGGAGAATAGCTGGAGGAGGAAGGAAATGAGACAAAAATTGAAGTTTAGTGTTCGAGTATTTATGTGATGTTGCAGAATGGATACATGTGAGGCTTTGTGAAGATCCCACTAAAAATGCATTATTCCTTGTTGATGTAGTTGATGGGTTTGTTTGAAATATAAAACTTGGTTTGCAGAAGAATGGGTTGAGATATGGATTGTAAAATGAAAAAAAATTATGCTATGGGTTTTGATTTTTTTTAATTTTTTGTTTCTTTTGTTTTTTTTGTTCAGATTGATTGTCAGTAGTTTTGTTAAGAATTCTAAAGAAGCATTGTCTGATGTTTATTAAAAAAGAATTGGAAAAAAGCGTGAGTGGAGGGCGAGTAGCTAAAAAGACGACACAATATATAATTTTTATGTAGAAATTTTTTTTAAAACAAAGCCCCTTTGAAATGTTTTGTAATAGTGGAGAATGAATTACTTTAAAACAGATGGGAGCAGTTGAAACTATCCAGTTGCATCTCTCTGGTGGCTACTACAGTGAAGTCTAAAGAAACGGATGTAGGAATGCAATTTGACTTTTTGAAATTGTGGCTCTTATTTTACAGAAGGTAAAGAAGAAGTGCATGGAAAAAGTTAGAAAAGTAATCATTATCTCGAATAAAGGGTAAAACTAATTGGTGTATCCAATTTATTAAAGGAGAAGTGACTTTTTTTCTTTCTTTCCTTAGGGTTTCTTTTTTCCAGCATTTTGGATTTTCCGGTTCTTGGGACAAAAAAGTCTGGTGCTCCTGGGGACCTGGGGGATTGGTCCTCTCTATACTAAAAATTGTGAATCAAATCTCGACGTTTTAGATTAAGGATAGACACTTTAAGACCTAAAATTGATATTTATTGACAAAATATGTATCTATCTAGACCAAATATTTACGTTTTTAAATAAAAAGCTCACATTTAAAATCGAAGATTGACCAAAAATCAACATGTTAGTCCAAAAATCGACATTTTATACCAATATAATGTCGCAGTGATGATGATTGGCTTATAAAAATTTGATTTTTGCGCTAAAAACATGTATATTTGGGTGTAAATTTCGATTTTTATTTGGCTGATTTTCCGAAAATGAAACACTACGTACCTTTCTTTTTTTTATAAAAATGACTTTTGAATGAACACATTCATATGACAACAGGCGGAGCACGAACGTCATGCCAAAAAGATTAAAATCTACTTTGTTGTGAAAGTCATTTTCCAAGGCTGATTAATTATGGCGTAAAAAGCGTCATAAGAAAGTCGCTTTCCTTACTGTCCTATCTTTTATAGTAAGGAAAGTGACTTTTTTACCAGAATTGAATTCACCTATTGAAGAACACGGTCGAAGCACAACTATCCAAACAAAAATATCTTTTGTAAACTTCTGCTGGGAAACAGGAGACTTGTGTATCTTGTTGTTGATAACTGGTTTGCTTGGTCAACATGCTTTGGCGCTCAGCACAACTGACAATCCGATGGTACACCACGTGGGAATTGATGTTTTCATTGTTTCTGAAAAGCTTTCTAAAAATAAAACATTAAAATTTAATTTGTATACACGCAATGAGTTACATTGTGGATATTTCTGTGCTTGAAATTCCCAGATTTAGACCGTTTTGATCATTTAAAATCAATTTTACGCTCAGGTTTGTCTGCCGCTCATGCGTTGGTGTGAATCTGGTATTAGGCCGTTTCGCTATCTACGTAATCTTGTTTTAATCTACGTATCCAACATAAACTTTATATCCAGGTTTAGATAATAAGCTACGTCTAGCTAATTGCAGCATTATCTAAACTTGGCAGTCAGTTGCACTCGCTTTATTTCGGATTCTATTTTGCGAATGGTTTCCTTCATACACACTATACCTTACTGCCCTTCTAGTGTAATTAAGTGTTAAGTTTTCCCTGGGTGCACACCTTTAGTTATTAAGAACGTTGTCTTTATTTTCTGCACTTGTGACTGTTCTTAAGCAGCACCTTGAGGTACATTTGTATCGTTTAACTTAATTTCTTCACCGAAAAAGTAAACTTTTTATTAAAAATTGTGATTTAAAACTTTTCTGAAAATGAATCTTCCGAGCTAATGACTTGAACGGATTTTTGCCATTGGCGCTGAAACCGGAAATCTATATTAGTGATTCCATAAATGGAGTTTTTCTAATAAACATTAATCAAAATGGTAACATGATGATGACAATTATGAAATAAATCAAAGTCGAGAAACTTAAGAACGTAATCGATCCGACATTCAATTAATTTTAACTTTAAAACTTTTTTGTATAAAACTTTTTTTTTTTTAATGCTATAAATGAATATGCACACGCATCCAGTAATCGTTTCTGTCATTTTAAACTCGTATTTTAAATTTAACATCTTTTGTAATTGATCGAGTCTCATCTGTCTTGGAATTATTGGTAAAAAGAAAAAAAATAGAAGAAAATCACTCAATTTTATCCTTCCTTGGTATACATTAATAATCTATCACGATTTATGACTTGAAAAGTTCTTTTCGTATATATTTATATATATATATACTTTTCAAACTTTTTCCCCTTCCTTGAATGACCCTATGTGCCAATTTTGGTACATATAAGTTCGATGAAAAACATTTTCCTTTCCCTGTAATGATTCATGATATCCACAAGTGTAGGGGTTGGCCATCTTCACATCAGAGTATCGGGCTCACGACCCCGACTATTTCGTATCAAAATGTTTGAGGGACAATTTTTTCCACTACTTTTGACACACAGTTGGCCCATTGCGCAGCTGGAACTGTGTTCGCGCCCACTGAATCCATGAGAAGACGTTGGAAAATGGATAAAAAAAGATCAAACCATCAAAGTTGATGGATAGTCACCGAAAATAAAAAAATAAAAACGCATAGGACGACTAAAATTTGGCAAAATGTGCAAGTGTGAAGGGGTGATTTTGCAAAGCAAAGTGATCAATTTGCAGTGACTGGATGCAAAATCCATTCAACTGCACTTTTAGATTTATTGTCATTTGGATGATTTTTGAAAGATGAATATGGAATTTGTTGATATCTAAAAAAAAAAATGCATCGGATTTAGTTTCCTAACACAAATAATCGGAAGAATAAATTAAATTTTTGGGGAGATTGAGTGCAGTATCTTATTTCAATTAAATTTGAATTCCTACAAGATCAGGTTCGAATTTGATTCAACGATGCAGCGCTGCAGTAGCACAGATGAGTTCGAAAATAGTTTCGATCAGGCCAAGAGAGTTTAACGGCTCAGAGGCACCTGATATTCTTTAGAAGCAGAGGATGTTGCACAAAGACAACATTCAGTTTCTTTACAAAGCGAAATAGAGTACATTTACCGCGGCGTCACCGAGATGACACGTAAGAAATAGGTAGCGCCAGGAGGAGCATTATACATAAAGTACTAACTAATGGACGGAAAATGAACAAGAAGGCGAATTTATGCGACATGTGATGTAATAGAACGAAACTAGACAGAATTCTTGCTGAACTTTCGTTGCGTATGTCAATTTCTTAACTGTCCATAACATAAACTTGGAAAAAAAAAAATTCTTTAAAATGGGCATATAAAATGGTAATGGAATCCGTTCTACTCCTGGAGCAATTTCTACTATTTATAATCAGTTAAAAGGGTATATTTGCCAGACATATTGATTGGTTTGAGTGTATATTTTTTTTTATTATTAAAGTTTCCCGTTTCTATTTTGAGTTTTCAGTTTTTCTAGCAATTCAAATGATGCGTTCACTAAAGTATGAAACACTCGTTGCTTAGCGACGCTAAAAAAATTAAAAAGTGTTGTTCGAAGAATAAATTATTCTTTAGATAGTTTCGCTATTAATTGTTACTCGTGGGTTATCTTGTGCGTATGAGCAAAGGCTAAAAGACAAAAAGGTTATGCGCAGTTGTGTGTAATTGCAGGAAAGCTAGCAAACCAACCAAGCAAGTAAATCTAAATAGATCTGATTGCAGAGGTAAGACGAGATAACGGATTTTGCGAAAATTTCAATTATAAATCCTGGTTCGGACTAGCAGATGTGCTATGGAAATTGAGATTTGCGTATGCCCAGCAGTAGGTACCGGGAAAACTGAGCTGCAAACGCAAAGCGGAAAAAGATTGGGAAATATCATAGCTGATTATTGCAGCAACAACTGCGATTTTTTTTTCATAACGAGTCGTTGATCGCGTCATTCGCATCATCTCTTTACATCTTGGCCCTTATCTAGAGAAAAGTCGTTTGGTATGAACGATTCTGCGCACGGCATTACCAAAAACTGTGTTTCCGTAATTCTTTTTCTGCAGCATATCCACTGGGTGTGAGCTTAATAGAGTTTAACTACTCCTGGATGCACTAAACACCTCTGTTGCCTTTATGGGCTTGAATTGTTGTGACATCTTGTGTCTCGCTAACACACCGATACAAAGTTGTAACATGACGTTATCCATATGTAAAATTTGTTGTTTGCAACCATCTGAAAGAAATTGGTGCTTTTTCCTAAAGCTATTTATTTCAGCTTAGCTCATACATATATAACATACAGTTTAGTCGCTTTTATTTAAATATCAATAGGATTTAAAATAATTTTTTGCAACCTTTAACTAAACATCTTTGTTGGAAGTTTTATGTATTTATATATAAAGGGCCTTGAAGCTGATTTTTTTTGGAACTTAATAACTTATAAATGTAGTTGAAATGATATCTTAGGCTACATACCTGCAAGGGACATGTAACTTTAAGTTGTTCATGCAAATATCTTTTTGCTCAGAGTCGTTTCGGTGTTGCTGAGGGGAGTTTTGTAAATGGGGCGAAGAGGAATAAAGAAAAAATGCAAAATCGATATCATTATCATTCTTTTTTATGTAGTCACATCTTCGGAATCAGGTTACAAATTCAAGATTATTTTTATTGTTTTTTTTTTTATTTATTTTACTTTTCTCTTTTGATTGGATAGAGGCAGAAATGAGTCTTTGCAATACGAAGACTCGTTCGGTCAATTACCACTGATGTTTTTTGCCCCAACCCCCAAATCTATCTTTAAAAACATTATTTAATTTTCTGTTGTATTGGATTTTTTTTTTAATGTTATTAGAATCAAAATTACATGAGTTTCTAATCTCATATTTTGTATTAATTTTTTATTTCTTGGTTTGAAAGACTGCATTTGATATCATAAAACTGTTTAATTTCTTATGTTTTTAAATTTTTAAACAGTTGGAGGATGAGTACATTCAAACTCGTTTCCATAGATACAAAAAATGGTTCCAAATGAGTTGTTTAGTTTTATCATTTAAATGTATAAGAAGAATTAATGAAGCGGTTTTTTGATTTTTTTTCCTTCTTTCTTTTTTTAAATTTTAATGTTAGAAACTTGATAAAAAAAATTGATTTATCTTTTACTTTACTTTATTTTTCTGCAAGTGAAAAAATTAATCTGATTTAAAAGACAAGTGTTTTAATCTTCCAGTGAAGGAAGAGCTTAATTAACCAATCTTTTTTTTAGAATAAACAACAGAAACAAACATACGACATAATTTATTAAGGGTATTTTTCAGTATATTTAACCTCTTTCTAATGTGTTGTAATTAGATTTTTTATTTTTTATATAAAGAACTAATTTATCCATTTTTTTTTTTATAAACTGAGAAATTTTAGCAAAATGTTTTGTCTAAAAAACATAAACTTGTTTGCATTGGACGGGCAGCAATTTCAGTTTATTGGTGATCAGCAGCGAAGCTCAGGGGCAGCATCGAATTTCTTATTACCATTTATACTGTACCTCTAACTTTACTTTTTTCGCCACTCTTTCAACCACTAACATTTGATCTTACCTTTCCTCTTTTTTCTATTCCCTCGTTTCTCTTACTTTTAACATTTTAAAACACTGAGCCCAACTTTACCATCTTGACAAGTTACACTACACTACACTTTGCTTAGCTTAGCAACGTTGCTGCAGAAGCATCCCTCTCCCTTGGTGACCAACCCTTGTGGTGTCATTAAGAGCGCTGCCTTCCTCTATCCTTGCGTGTCAAACTCATGAATAATGGACATGGTTGGAATGCTCCTTATCTATTAGACTTATATACACCACAACGCATCCATGCATACATACTTTTTTTTTTTTTACTCAACGTTTGGTTTTCCATTCACGTTTTTTTGCATACGTAGTATCTCTCCTCTCTTTTTAAAACATTTTTTTTTTGTGAGAATTTTTGTCAGAAAATTTTTCGCTTTTTTTTTTTTTTTTTTTTTTTTTTTTTTTTTTTTTTTTTTTTTTTTTTTTTTCTTTCTTTTCGCGGTAAGTTGGTTTCGCTATTTGGTCGTGAAAAAAATTGATAAATTCAATCTCTAGGGATTGAGAGAGCAGATAATGTTATTTGTGGTAATGGATAGCAGCATAAAGTATAAAACTATACACTAACTAAGTTTTAGTTTCTAATGTTGCTATGTTGGAAGAAAATATGGAAAGTAAGCTTAAATGCCGAGTGCAAAGAAAGTAATTTGATTTAAAGTTGAATTTTAAATTTACCTAGTCTTAATTTGCTTTTTTTTTGGTTTTATTTTTATTTTTATTTTTTTATTTTGTTCTTGAAACATAAGCTAATTATTGTTTTCAGGTTTTGCCTTAAGATCAAAGAATTATTCTCTAATGCAAAATTAGGTTTGAAAAAAGAAAGGAAAATGTAATGTAATGAAGCTAGAAAGTTTATTTTTATAACTTTTCTTAAAATGAAAGTTGTTAAATGGAGATATTCCGATTTTGACCACTCGTGGTTTATATTTTTTTTACCAATTAGCCACAGTAGCTTTTTTTTTTAAGGGGGGGGGGGGGGGGGGGGGGGGGGGGGGTTTTTTTTTTTTTATTTTTTTGTTTTTTTTTTTTTTTGAAAAGGGTAGTTGCAATCTGGCGCCGGCAGCAAGTAAACCTCAGCTGCATGAAAATCCTGTCAACGTCACGTCGATATACAAAAAAAATTATCAGCTTATATAACCATTAACGAAATTTTGCCACAATATTTTTCTATTCTATTAAAATAATGAATTTTGCCAAATTTTGCCCGAAGTGCTGGTATGTTGTAGAAAGCATACACATCAGGCCAGCTCTAAACTTTTTAATTGAATTTCTGACTTGACCACTTAATTTGGCATATCTAATTTTATAAATTATAACCACATTACGCGTATACATAGAAGGCATTTTCATTTCCATAGTCATGCCATATAGCATTAAATATGAAGTCGAGTAGAAATTGAATTGTATATATATATAATACTAAATACAAGCAGCTGTCATTGATTAATTGTTGATTCATACATCGATACGAGCGAATGGAAAGACGATAAAAAGTGATATTTATAAAATAACGTAAAAAAAAAAAATAAATAAAAGAGAAAAACTAGAAAGAAAAAAAAAGTAAAAAAAAAAAAAAGTGTGTATAGGAGTGTGTGTGAGAAGAGATATATAAAGGCAATAGAAGTTTCTAAGGTGATTTCCTATAATCCATTCTTTGCACCTCTGTGCAGATTGTGAAATCCTAAGGGCGCCTTCGGATTCTGCAAAGAAGGAAGAAGAGAGGCTTTTGACTCACTCGCTACACTGTAGGCTTTATGTATTGATTTTTCTCTGTCTTGGAAATCACACAATGCTGAATGGGAGAGAAGAGATTTGGAAGGCTCTTAATATCAGCTGTGTCTTCTATCATTAAGTTGTAAGGTGGAAATAAAGTGAAATGCGTGAAATTTTGACTGCACCAGCTTTCGTGTTTGGCTCCCGGTAGGCCACTTTTGAATGTGTTTAGTTTTACTCGCGAGTCTACTGGCTTTCAATTGACGCACGTTACGATGGAAATAGGGGAGAGGGCTAATAAGGCACGTAATTGACGTGTTGCATTCGCTTATTAAGGTAGAAGGGGGAATATTTTACTTTTAAAAATTAAAAATAATCGTATCTACGTCGTATATGATACCGTAGCAAATGTTGAAGTTGAAACCTTAGGGACGTATCAAAAATGCAATTAGAAGAAATTTTATCGAAGTTTCAATTTAGATTTTGATGGATTTTTTTATAATAACGATACAATTTTTGTATCAATTTAGATTTATAAGATGGGAAGGCTAATGTTGACCAATATTTTATTTTCCTGCTGTTTTGTAACGAAGTTGGGGTTCCTTAGACAACCAATTAAAATCACTTGACTGAATAAACACAATAAGCGTGTAGCTACGTAATTTCTAATCTATAATAGTTTGCTCATGTGATGTTATCATTGAAAATTCAATACGTAAACAACATCAGGGCAACAAACTGAAACCATTTCTTAGATGTTCGTTTTCTTTTCTGATCAGCTTTTTTTTTCTCTTTTTTTTTAATTAATTTTTTTTTTTTTTTAAAACTATTTAAAAGAATATACCAGTAGAAGCTTAGCTTGATTTAATTACATCCACCTGAACAGTTTCGTTCATTGACATGCACTCAAAGTCTCAAGCGGTTTTTTTTTTTTTTGCTTCTTTTTTTTTGTAAGTCAAAAAATCAAAAAAAGTAAAAACATCTTCAAGTCATCAACTCAAAGTTGGGAGTCGTATTTACGAAGCTAACCGCCCACAACAACACCAGTCTTTGTACAAATCGACAACAACAAGGGAAGTGGAGGGAGGCAAACCCTTCTGCACTCTTCTCGAACCCAACATCCATTGTACCCTGTTGAGATGTGTCTTTTGTGGAATCTAGTGAATAGAATGAGGTCTTTTCTCCATTTGGAAATCTTTTACTATGTGGAAGATTTTCACTTTAAGCACTTTGCTCTCAGTTTGTACTTAGCTGTTTTTTTTTTTTTTTTTTTTTTTTTTTGATATCTTTTTTTTTTTTTTTTGTGTTTTTATTTATTTATTTATTTTATTTTATATAAATACATATTTTTTTTGGAAATAGTTTTTTTTGAAATGGAACGAATTTAGAATTTGAAAATAATAAATAAAAAAGAAAAGTGAAAAGTCGAGATTTTGGTATTGGGATCTGTGTTGTATAAGTCAATGAAAATCAGAAGTAGCAGAGTTGGTGGAATGTCACTCAACTTATGGTGAATCGCAGCGAGGAAAAAAGAGACAAAGGAAAGAAAAAAACATTCCCAGTGTGAGATCTTTTGCTCTTTCATCTTTTCTTACATCGTCTTGGTTTCATTTCTGGCTTTATGCCATGTTTTAACCAGTTGATAAGGCCTCGAGTTAAGATTGTTTTCAGTTTTGTGATTCTAATTTAATTGTGAGTTGAGATTTATTGGCAGTGAATTTATTTGGATGTTAATAAATAGGTTGTTTCCCATTGGCCTCGAGAAATGTGATCATTTTCTTTCACTTTTTTTGGTATTTTACTCGGTTCTTTTTTTTTTTTTCTCTCTTTTTTTCTTCAGGAATTAATATTAAATAATTTTGTTTTTCTATTTGAGTTTGAGAAAAATTGTTTTGTTTTTTTGGTTTAAATTTTTTTGTAATACGGAAGTTTTGTTGGTTGAAAAGCGATTTTAATTTTAAGTTTGAATAAAAAAAATTTAAAAATTTAAATTATTTATGAATTGTCTTACCTTGACCACAGTATTAAAAAATAGACCGGGCAAACAATGATGCCACCTAGTAGATTAATCTTAAAACAGTCAACCAAAGGGAAGTTTTTTTTTTTTTTTTTTCACGGGTACAACTTATAACTTATAAATTTATAAGTTATAAGCTATAAGTCCTTCCATTTGGCGAAAGCCTTTTTAATGTGTGAACATATAAAACGGAAGAAAAATCTCTAAAACAAATTTATACATTCCTGGCTTGTTTTAAAAAATGTTTTTTTACCATTAGTCATACCTGCACTAGTTCGCTAAATAAATATCACGCCATCACAGGACCCCTGGCATGTGCTAACTTTTACTTATAGCATAACTTATATTTCTTTTTTATAAGTTGCATTCTGAACTTATAAACATATAAACTTATACCTATAAGTTATAAGTTATTTGAAGTTAAAAAAGCATAATTGCCAAACCTCTATTATTTTTTAGTTCCATCAGTTCAAAAATCAATAAATAGTCTATTATCAGTAGGTGCATTCCAAAATTCAGTTTTGTAGTTTTGTGTTGTGCTGGGTCTGTGGTGCCTGGTTCGTTTTGGCCAACATTTAGGAATCTCAATAATAGCACTAAATGTCCGGGTCGTTTTAGCATCTTGTTTCATTTATTTTTTCCAATGAGTTTGATCAAGTTTATTTGTTCAGTTACGAATTTGTTATTCTATATCTGATTTTAGAAAATACAGAATAATACGTATATAATTAATTTGTAAGAACATTCAATATTATTGTATAAACTGCGCTGTTTTAAGCAAGAATTGTCAAGATGAAGGCCACTCGCGAGTGACGATCGGTAAAAAAAACGCAAACAAAAGACGAAAATTCGATATTAACAAAATTAATTTATTTTATATCAAATTATCGTCTTTTGTTTGTGTTGTCGACTTTTTTAAATCTGTAAGCGCATATTCATTCCGATCGTCACTCGCAAGTGGCCTTCATCGTGTCAATTGTTGCTGTAAACAACACAGTTTATACACGAATATTAACCGTTTTTAAAAACTAATTACTTACGTATATTTTGTATTTTCTAAAATTAGAATAACAAATTTGTACTTGTACTTCTTGGATCAAACTATACAAGTTAGATTGAGTCAAAATGGTGGACAAGAAAATTACAGCTGAATCTAAAACGAGGCTCAACGATGTGCAGTTTCGGCTAAAACGTGGAATTTTGTCCGTGTTTGTTTCTGGGGAAAAAAAGCTGCACAAATCGAACAAATTTCCCGAAGTCATGTGACTCAGGCAAAAACGAAACGGCTAAAACGACTGAAACGATCATTTTGGAATGCACCTAGTGGAAATACTACAAGTGCAGTGACATTTGAAATCTACGGTTAGCACAAGGCGGTCGTTTTGATTTGATCCGGCTCAGGACTCCTCGATGTCCAAGCCGTTTCGTTTTTTTTCAACCAGAAGTTTGAGAGCCCATGAATTTTCTAGATATATTACCGTGAAGTTACTGACTGCAATGAAAAATCTATATATTACTACAAACAAGGTGAAATATAAAGCTAAATTACTATGTTCTTTGAACATGTCGGATTGGTTGAACAAGAGCATTTCGGTTTGTGATTCTGTTGGAGACCTGGGTATTTAATTGGTAGAGCACCCATCCGGCAAACAGGAGATCTGGGGTTGACTCCAGGCTCGGGACTTGTTCGAGTTTTTTCAACCAGAAATTTGGAAGGCGGGACGTGTAAAGATCACGAATTTTCTAGATGTTGTACACACTTTTTGTGAATGTGTTATGTTCAATCAAATGATGTCATATTTCGGACACTATTTATGTAACGTAATGTCCGCAAATTGCTAATTGACATATTTTATGGGTGAGCATTTGATTTAATTCTGGATATTTACAGCGTGTAAAGTTGGTTAACAATACAGTTTTAACGAGAACTACTGTACTTCTGAATGTACGACACAACAGTGTGTGCAACTTGACTGAAATAGAGCAGAAAATCCTGTTTTCAATCTGCTGTGATGTCACTTTCTCTTAGTTTGGCTGAAAAGACCACTGGCCAATCAGATCACTTTCTGCCTACTATATGTCATCTTAACCTTGTGCACGGATTAGGAGAAATAAAATTCCTCTCCTAATCCGTGACCTTGTGGCTCAGATCATTTTTTTTTATGCAAAATGATCTTCTCGGTATTTATTTTGTTTTCTACCAGACAGAAAAGCTGAATTTTCTGCTGCAGAAACTTTTCTGTCGAGTTATTCAGTCAGCGAGGGGACCATCCTTTCTTATGGTGCTTTTTCATGTGCGATTTTTGCAAAGCGATAAAAAAAATTCAAGTAAGCGGAAAAATCAAACGCGTGCGAATTGTCACGCGAGAACGAGAATCGCGCGCGACTACCGACTCGTGTTTTCAAACATCGCAGGCGTTGCAAATTGCTTCAACGTTGACCACGTGACTATTTTGAACCAATGAAAAGTCGAGTATTTCCATTTTCTACTGGCCAATTTTTTTTTTTTTTTAAAAAGAACGCCTAAACGTTTTTTTTAGAATAAAATCTGTTGCATTCAGCTAATCAGTGTTTATTACGCTAGCGCTTTTGCACTAGTGTTAACGCGTACCGCATTGTTTGCAT
>JAQFXT010000980.1:0-22434 GCA_034683725.1 Strigamia crassipes | reverse complement strand
AATGCAGTTTTTTCTTGCAAAAATGCAGTTTTTTCTTGCAAAAATGCAGTTTTTTCTTGCAAAAATGCAGTTTTTTCCGTACAATAATTTAGTTTTTCGTGCAATAATTTAGTTTTTCGTACGAAAATGCAGCATTTCGTGGAAAAATTTAGTTTTTTCAGACAAGTTTTTAGTTTTTAGTGCATAAATTTTAGTTTTTATGCACAAATTTTAGTTTTTATGCACAAATTTTAGTTTTTATGCACAAATTTTAGTTTTTATGCACAAATTTTAGTTTTTAGTGCAAAATTTTAGTTTTTCTCATGCAGAAATTATTTTTTGATTTTATAATATGTTAGCAGACACTTTTGTCGACAAATTTATTTATAACAAACCCCAAGCTTTTCGACCTACGCTATCACCATCAGCCAGCTATTAGTCTCGTTGCCTGCATGGTGTTAGTTGAAGCCATGATGGCATTGATAGATAAGAAAATGGGTGTTTTCACTGAAACTTGAAGCTTGTACCTTTAAAAATGGCAAGTTTGCGTGATGCTGGCAATTTCTCTCCCCACTAGAAAAGGCGGGAGGCAGAAAAATGTGTAAATGCAATTTTTATGCTTCGAGTTGTGCATTTCAAGTGAACAGTTGTTGGTGGGGAATGACAATGAATGGTATTCCTTAACACAAGTTACTCGGGGGCGAGTAAACTTCAAAGAGGCGGGAGGAACCAGAGATTGGCACATTTCAGAGACAATCTAATTAGTTGGTTGTTAATTTGAGCCTGGAAACAAGTCACTCGTTTCTAATTTGCATAGATCATTGACCGTGTTTGTCATAATGGCTGCAACTGGTATTGGCACGAAGCAATTTCCGCTTGTTACAAATTCCCAAAAGGTTTAAATTTGCAAAATTTACCCTCGTTGGTCAACTTGTCAGCACGGCATTAAACTTGTAGCTCCGAGCGGGTGAATTGACATGTAAACACGAGCATTGCGCTGCGAATTTCTCAAATTGGAGAAAAATTCCAAGAGGAAAATCAATTGACAAGTTGCACAGAAAAATAACTTGTATCGATTTTAATTTATAAGAGAAAAAAATAGCTTAATTTACCCCAAACACGTACGTGGACCCCTTTTTTTTTATCCATTAAGGGTGATTTTTTTTTTTAGTTGGTTAGTTTGGTGTACGGAATCTTTAACGTGCCAGTAACTTTGCCTTTATTTTAATTAAATAAAGGAAAAAAATATTTAAAAAAAAAATTATTTTTAATCACGGGTTGATCCATCAATCATTTATTTATTTTTTTTTTTTTTGTGTAGAATTGCTGAATCTGACCAATTCAGCTCGGACAGTTTATCCACCAAGTGGAGTTGGATCAGCCACCAGTCTTGCAAGTACCAAAGAGTTTCTCACCGATTCACCCAGAACAAACACAACGCAAACTGATAGATCTGAAAGGTAGGTGCTTTGGACGTTTATAAATTTATTTAACTTGATCGAATGTCTCAACTTCCTGGTGCGTCGTACCATTACTAGCGCCAACGTACTAAACGAGAATAAACAAAATCTCTGTAATCCGACACTTCGCAAGTCGGACACGTCTACTAATCTGTCACTTGGCAGATCGGTACATGAAATTTTTGTGTCACGACTTGTCTATGTACGCATGATCAAAAACTTCCACGTTAATGCGCACGTTATACTAGATAATACTAATAAAGTTTGTTTTGATGGCATAAATGGCGCTTTACAAATAAAATACGAGCTAAATGTTTTGTTCACCAAAGGCCTTTCGATCTCTCGATCATCATCAGCGGTACGATTTTATTTGACTACTACTGACACTTATATATAAACAAAGACTGAACGTTGCACTTAGGAGAGAATGATGTATACAGTACAGTACTGACAGTTGCTAGTTGTTTGTCCAGTACCCTGAATTGTGCGATTCGTTTTTGCTAAGTTAGTGTATAATACTGAGACCAGCAATGGTTGAAAACGTTTTGGGTACCAACTTTTTCGCGTATTCTTTAACATGTCATACAAGTTTAAGTTAGTGTATTAATAGAGATTTGACTATTGCATTTTTATACGTTTTATACGCTTAGCCATATCGTGCCATGTATAACGCGCTGTTGCCAAATCTGTAATATAAACAGAGTGATTTGTTCTTGTAATTCTATTTTGTATTCAAAATCCAATAATTCGACAATTTGCAGTAATCCGACACCTACCAGACGATATACGTTGGATTACGGAGACTAAAATAATTTATACCGATAGTGGCAACGGATGTTGCTTTTATTTTATACGTTCTTTCATTAAAACGACTTTTGCCAAATGGATTAACTTATAACTTGAACGTATAAAAGATGTAATCGCCAAATCTCTACTACCCTGACCAGGCACTGGACTTAAAAAAAAAAGATAACAGAAGTGGAAGAGGCTGAAAAATCAGGAGTGGTACTGACCAAACAAACAAGAACAGAACCAGCAAGGTCGAAAACGTTTTGGGTAACAAATATCAACATTTTTCGGATATTCTTTAAATTGTCAACAAAGTAGTCAAGTATGCAGTAAATTACGCCCGACCCGTTAACATTATTTAGCAGGCGCGTTCATTCATAAACGATCATTTAGTAGCAAAATAAGTCTTTACACACAAAAAATCTAGTTCTTTTTTTATGTATACTTTTTAAATTTTTAATATATATCTACGAGATAAAATGATTTAAAATTTCTTGAAACCTTGTGCCACCCTAATTATACACCTCATCAAACAAACTGTCACTTGACATTTTTCAATTCTCCTTAAAACTTGAACTATGGCAGAGCTTGACAAGCAGTTGTTTGCCAAACTGTCAAGTCAATTCGTATTTGCTTCATGGCTGAATGTGTTTAGTTTTTTTCTTTTTTACCTTTTTTTTTTTTGTTACTATCTTCACCTGACATATTTTATGCCTTCTTATCGATCCAAATGTAACCCAAAGACTGATATTTTGGAATTTATATAGAAATGTGTATTCAATACACTGGTTTAGGACTTGTTGAGATTGGAAACTTAGGATTTTTTTTTCTTCTTTGTCGATTCGTTCGGTGACAGATTTGAAAACTGTTCTTCTTCTTCCTCTTCTTCTTCTTCTTCTTCTTCTTCTTCTCTTCTTTTTGAAACCGGAATTTCATTCATTCGTCGTGATGTGGACTTTATGAGGAAGGAATAGAAGCGCAGAGGATTGGCTCACGTTGTTGGAATTCAATCGGGTGACTTGAAGTGAGAGCCACTGAGCGAATGGATCACTCTCGCCTGTCCTTCACAAACTTATACATGACCGTCGTGCTCTGAAAGAATGGGATATCAATATTTGCGCCTGTTTCTGAAAAAAATTTGGTTAGTTAATTAATTAGGAAGTTTTTGGTTTTTTTTTTGTACTCAATTTGACAATTGTTGTTGTATTTCGCATTTGTTATGCTGGACGAAATTGTTTCGTGTGTGCGCGTGCTCAGAATTACCTTTGATGTATTTTTTTGGGGAACTACAGGTGACGCTATATAGCTTTGAAATGTTTGTTTTATTCATTTATTAGTGTTTTGATGTTGATGGGTTTATTTATTTATTGCTGCATTGATTTTAGGTAGTTTTAGTTTGTTTTTAGTTCATTTTAGTGTTTTTTGGTTTATTTTTTGTAGGTTTTGATTTATTTCTGTGATTTTTGCTTTGGTTTTTGTAGTTTTTACTTTTATTTTTGTTGTTTTTACTTCATTTTTGTGGTTTTTACTTCCTTTTTGTAGTTTTTACTTTTATTTTTGTTGTTTTTACTTCATTTTTGTGGTTTTTACTTTATTTTTGTAGTTTTTACTTTTATTTTTGTGGTTTTTACTTCATTTTTGTGGTTTTTACTTTATTTTTGTGGTTTTTACTTTATTTTTGTGGTTTTTACTTTATTTTTGTGGTTTGAATTTATTTTTTTGTAAGTTTTTACTTTATTTTATAGGTTTTTTTTTTTTATTTTTTAGTCATTTTGGTCAATTTTTAGTCATTTCTGGTTTATTTTTAGTCATTTCTGCTTCATTTCTAGTCATTTCTGCTTCATTTATAGTCATTTCTGGTTCATTTTTAGTCATTTCTGGTTTATTTTTAGTCATTTCTTGTATATTTTTAGTCATTTCATGTCTATTTTTAGTCATTTCATGTCCATTTTTAGTCATTTCTTGTTCATCTTTACGGATTTTTAATTGATTTTCAGTAAAATTACAATTTTTTCTCAGAAACTCCCATTAATTTTTGTCGTATAAAACCTGACTTAGCTAACTATTATTATTATTACTATCTTAAAAATAAAAACTAAATTAAAAATTAAATTTGACCGTGAAGTAATATAATTTAGAGTGGCAATTTCGACGCTTTACTTGATTTCTGATGTTGCGCATTAATTATGTATCGCTTGCGTAAGTTGTTAGCAGGAGAAAGCTTTTACCATAATACACACTTCAAAAGGGTTGAAAGTGCATTTAATTTTCGTTTGCTTTCACATTCACTCCCAGATGATACTATTTGTTGAGCAAATATTATTGAATGCGATCATCACAATTCCAGCGCCCTGACCACTGAAATTCGTCGAATCATTGGCGGCTTCCTTTTCCCCACTCTTATTTGACCAGAAAGGGAAGGGATTTTTCTTTTTATGTCCCTTCCACTATTTCCCCTCCTCTCTCCACACTTTTTCTCTTGGTTTCCGACTTTTTCTCGATTGCAGTCCTATCACTTCTCCATCCCTCGTTTTTATCCCTCTTTTCTTTCCCCTCGCGGTGCTGCAACATGGGACTTTGCCCTCTATAAAACGGCAATCTGATTGAAGTCGGTTCAGTTTTCGCTTCTTGCAGTCTCCAAAGAATTCTAGTTTAGAATTTCCAAGGAACCGACATCGCCTTTAGGCATCTCGATGTGAAAAACATCTATTTGAATACCGAGGAATTTCTTTTTCTTCCTTTTATTTCGACAAAAATTGCACTTTTCTATTAAATTATTGAGTCATCGAGTTTAAATTTCATACGGGCTTTTTACTGAAATTTAAGTCGCTCAATAAATTAATAATATGTTAAAAAGCAATTTTTTTTAGTGCATTTATTGGCTGCATTTATACACAACAAATCATTAGTGGTGTTTCGCGTGACAGAACGCTGATTAAAGTGATTCCAACAGTGTTAATGGCAAATGTTCAGATGATAAACGCTGTGAAAAAATAATAATAATGATTTTCTATGATTATAGTTTTTTAGATATTTTTTTTTTATTTTGTTGAGTTTGAAGTTGGAAATTTTTTTTTAAATTTTTTTATTTATTTTTTTTCGTTGCCATTTCATTTATTTTTATCTTTTGATGTGTTATTGTAAGAATTTCTTTTTGTTTTGATCAAGATAAGGCAGATTTGAGAATAAGAAGGAGGGGAAAAAAGTAATGGAGTGTAATATTGAAGGACATTAGTGGAAATGTGCTCCTGATTCAGCACTTGGCATGCATGGAATCGAGTTACAGCTGAGAACAAATTCATTACTCGAGAAGTTTTTGTCAGATTGGTGATCGCTTGCCCATACTAACAACTTAGAGCCCGAAGGCTGAGCCGAGCTGCAAGAGACGCTTGAAAGAGGTTCGTGACCACACCGTGCTGATCCATTGTGAACCGACTTGACGTGATTTTCCCAGTTGATGTGGGATTTTTTTTCAGACCTTTATATAAATATACAGCGCGATTTAAAAGTCCGCTTCCATCGAATGACATTGTGCTGCAATGCTCTAACGTGGACGTGTGTTTTATACTAATTAAAATTTGCCCTAATTTTGATGGGTTTTTGAGATAGTAATAAAATGATCTTTAAAATCATATCAATGTTATTGAAATTAAGTTCATTGAAAAGAGCACACTTGACTTGAAATAAGAGCCGCGGCTTTTATTCAAAATATCGATCGCAACTGCAATTGAACTTAGAACAAGCGCAGCATTTATTTTGCATTTGTAGAAACGTTAAATACAGCAAGAATACCGTATTTGTTGAATTATTGAGTGATTTCATTTCGTTTTTTTTTGTTTTTATCGTTTTAATTTTTTTGCTTCATTTTTCTGGAGCGCCGTGCGTAAACTCGGGGTCCCATGCACAACCCGGGGCCCGGGTGTCATACACCACTTGAGGCTTTAGATGGATTTACAGTCTAAGGGGACCTTTTTGGGACCCTACTTTGAATATTAATTTTTTTTTAAATTTTTTTTTTTTTTGGAAATTTTGGACCCTGCGATTGCGGGAACCTACAAATCCGCTTTTGCGGAGGCTCTAATTCTAAAAATTTTGTTTTAGTTGAGGATTTTTAGGATTTGGTTTTTAGTATTTTGAGGCTTCTAAACATTATACGCTTTGGCCACACGCTTAGGCCTAAATTCTCTCGTGCAATTGGTGTTATTTTTCTGTCTTTTAAGGGTGTGGATTTGGATTGTAATTGGAGTCAGAAATGGGCGAGATTTGCATTTGAATGACAGCACGGTAAAATTCTTTTTATTTATTTATTTTTTATCTTTTTGTTTGATGGAAGGTTGGAAGAAAAAAAAATCATTCTTTTCATTAATTCTTGCATTTCTTTCTTGACGATTCGTCACGCCCACACACTTCCGCTTGATCACTTATATAGGAAAAGGGAACTGGAGGCAATGTTGAGGCTCGTCAATTAATTTTGCTTCTGAGGGAAATTCGTCAAAGGCACGTGCCGAACAATTGCCTTCATTAGTCGCAATTGAAAGTCTTTGAAAGAACCCCTTTTCCCATACGCCACCCATTGGGTTTCGAACAAGGGGAAGGGAGAAATGGGGGCGGTGGCTGGAGAAAGGAGGAGGCACAATGCGGTTCAAAAACGGAGCAAAACGACTACACATTTTGGCAAATGAAAATTTCTCCTTTTCTTAATTTGAACATTTTTTTCATTGCCAGGAAAGTGAGAAGGAATTGTAAACAGGAATAAATAAGTTGGGGGTAAAAAAAAAAAAAATTGCTCTTTTTTTTTTTTTTTTTTTTTTAAATTTTTTTTTTAGTGGGATAATTAGTGGTGGTTTGTTATTCGCTACGTGATGTGTTAATTAAATTAAATTTGGGAATGTATTTATAAGTGGTTGATTGAATGAGTTGTTTAATCCGGTTGGTTAATGAAAAGAGAATTGCAATTTGGAATTTTCTTAGCGTTAATCAAGTGTAAATCCCGTGTAAATCGCTATCTGAACTAAAAAAATTTAATCAAAAGTTTAATCATTTAATTGATTTTATCGATTTTATAGATTTAAAAAAAAAAAGTTTTTTTAATTACTTTTTACAACAAAATTTTTTTTTCTTTTTTTGGGACGCCATTTGTGCATGGTATCGAAAGGGTCGTACCGTCTAATCGTGTAATTAACCCCCCTGTAGCGATAAATCACACGTCAACTCGTGATGGCAGGTGTCAAAGAAGTAGTTGGGACGCATTAATGCACTGTTGCCTCGACATATCAGATGAAGCCCAGATGAGATAGGCGTTGGGTCTGAAAAATAGCAAAGTTTAAACGAGAATAAAAATGAAGCCGAGCGCTTTTATACACAAGATCATTAATTGTATTAATGAGGCCACAGTGTGATGCTATACGCACAAGGTGAGGCGCGATAAATTCCGCCTTTTTCTGGTGCGTGGCGCGTGCTGTTTGCGACCACTAATTCGGGCCGCTCTCCCCACGAATGGAATCACGTGACACACTTTTTATGGAATAAAAAAAGTGAGTAAATGGCGCTCCTAAGATGCGCAAAGTAGATGCAATATTTAGGGTGGTTTGGCAGCACAATAGATTCTCGTGGGAAGCCAGATAGGTAAAAATGGCGTTGTAAAGGCGATTGACTGTGCTTTCCAAACGAGTCCTACTCGTGGTCCATCTCTTCTTCTCTTATCAGTTTGAAGACAGTAATGGCTATCCTCTTTTGTAAAACGCGATGGGCGCACGATTTATAGAAGTTTAGATAGTGTCCTTTAATCAATTCATGGCACTTTTTTTATTTTATGGAACTTGTGTTTTTTTTTTATGGGGGGGAGGAGGATTTTCAAAAATTTTAGTTTTTGAAAGAATTGTGAAAGATAACGAGGAGTTGAATTAGATTTGAGGATTTAAAAAAAAAAATTTTATTTAACGATCAAATGTTGCAATTTCGGTTGTGTCACACTAGGTGCGTTCAATTCACGAAGAGAAAATCACTATTTTATTTTCTACTTTTTAGAAGATGGAAGTGACGCTTTTTACGTTATAATTAAAGAAAGTCAGTTTTGGAAAGTGACTTTTAGGAAAATAAATCTCGATCGACTTTCCTGACTTTGTTTGTCACTTTCAAATGATGCGCGTGCGCACATGACACACTAGACGAGTTAGATTGGGCGCCATTACAGTCCAAGCGACGTGCTGTTTCTCCGACATATTGTCGTTGAAGCGGACTGTCGGAGAACGGAACCTCAGAGACACGTCCTGTCGAGATCGTAATGTCGGAGAAATGTTACGAATGTAACGTTCGATTTCAGTATTCGCTTCGGTGAATCTTCATAACCTGGTTGTGAAATTGAGGACGTGCGAGCGGTTCCGTTGACGTACCACGGACGTGACTTAGCGGTCATGAAGTCCGGTTGACTACCAGCAGTTAACAGAATGGATTTCTGCGCACACCTGGTTCTTACTAACCACGTGGTCGTTGGTTGACTTGGGCTGCGCTATGGTAACATGGCACAGGTTAGGAAAGACACTGACTAGAGAATAACCCCTAGACAACGATATATAATAAAGGCCACTTTACTAAATACAAGTTTCTAGAGTCTTATTTCTAAGGAAGAGAATAGGCGTCCATTTGCCACACTGGTGTCCCCACATCGCGTGGTAATAGTCCGCCCAATCACACTTGGTCTTTTGTCAAACAGGTGCATTCATTCAAAAGTTACTTTTTTAGAAGGGAGAAAAGGAAAAGTCACTTCTTTTTTCTTGAATTGAACGCATCTACAGTCAAGTTATGCACTCTGGGTCTCCTTGTCGATCCGGATCTTAATTTCTAAAACCTTTTTGTTGGATTTTCTAACGCGCCAACGTACTAAACGCGAATAAACTACGTCACGCTATAAAAACCACCGTGCCTCCCGTTTAGCTTTTCTTTTTAAATATGGATGCCCGATCCGTTAATATTATCTAGCAGGTGCGTTCAATTAGAAACGATTATTTATTCCGTTTATTTAGTGGCAAAATACGTATTTTATTTTTATATTTTTGTATTTTCGCGTTAAATGTGAACCGAGGATGCATAATTGTGATGAAATTAAAATGCGAACAGAAATAGATTTTTTTTTTTGGGGGGGGGGGGGGGGTGGGGAAGTGGAGTTGGTTGTCATTCTTTAGTCACAATCTTCTCGCGATTGTGTGTCTGGAAAGTGGAAGGTTTGGCATCGAGCCAATGCATCAACTCGAATTAAAAGTTGAACGGAAATGAATATCGAACTTTTGCTTTCACTTATTAGTTTCACTCAACCAAATCCCGCCATCATTACTATTTATTTGTTTTTAAAAATCAAGAAAAAGAGATTAGAAACGAAATTGGTTGTTACTTTTTCTTGATTTTTATTTAACGACATTTAAAGTTGGCAATATTTGCTCGGAGAAAAACAATTTGAGCGAAATGAGAGGTTGTGTTTGCAGAAGGCATTTCTGCTGCGATGAGTTGAAAGCTCATTTGAGGCAGGTGAAGCTCAGGCTAAGGCCTCGTTGCACCTGTGTCCACTCGACCTTTTCCGTAACAGCTTTTAGAAACAAAACCTTATTGCGGTTTAAAGAAGGACGCAAACTTAGTTCGCTATCACCCCCGTTGATCGGTGTCAGGATTCGGGCAAAACGGGAAATAATGAATACCACCTGCGGTCTAATCCACACCTGCTTATCGATCCGCAATTGGTGGCGTCGAATTTGCCGTCGATTTTTGTCTCTTTAATTGTGCAACTCGGTGTTGGGTTTCGATTAATGTTCCAATCGACGAGGAAGTTATTACGAGTGGATATTTTTCTCCTTTTTGAGGAGAAAAAAAGTCTGTTTAGGGTTGTGGGAATTAATGACTAAGCTCAGATACTTGCAGGAAGATGATAATTGGAACGAAGGCGCTTCTTAAGCTTTGTAATTTGAGTCAGAAATTACTTATTGATCTCTTCTGGCAAGGGTTTCGTAATAGTGAATGATCCATAGCAAATAGTTTATAGTTTGCCGGCTGCCCACCTTTATTTTCATCAGAATAAAAGCGAACATGAGTCGACATTTTAACTGGAAATTTGAGGAAAGCTGCCCCCGGACTTCGCTGCTGAGCTTCCATGGAAGTAATTGGATTTTTTTTTTTTTTTTTTTTTTTTTTTTTAATTTTTGTATTTTTTAATTTTTTTGATTTAAAAAAATTGAAGGAAAATTAAAATTTTAATTTGCTGTGTTTTTAATATACTCTTTAAATTTGTTTGTTTGTTTATTTATTTATTTATGGAGTTTGCGTCGTGTTGTTTTCTTGTTCGGGTTGAAGTGTTTTCAAGCGGAAGAAAAGGGCAAAAGGAAAAAGAGAGGATTGAAGATGATTTGCTGCAATCAGATTAGAGGTTGCCTACGTTTGAAATCCTCGTGGGCTCAGGGTTTCAAGAAGCGGAAAAATTGGGTGATTGCAATGATCTATCGTGTGAACTCGACCTTAATTTAATATGGAATTTGTTGGATATAATTCGGATGAACATTTCGCGATTTAAATTCCGTAATAATAATGAAGATAATTATTTTTATCAATATTTTTTTTATATATATATATATATGTATTTTTTTTTTAGACCTTTTTTGCGGTTCTTTTTATCCCCCTCGTGGCTAACTGCATCAAACTCAACCACCAACTACATTCTCCCATTTTTTTTTCTTTTCCCTCTACTCCTCTTTCTCTCTGTGGTTTTCTTTGGTTGGGTTACACAGAAAATAAATGCTTTTGCTACTCGATGGCAAATGGCCAAGTGAGCGGTGCAGGGAAGAAGAAAATGCTTTTGACATTTTTCTTAAAGGGTATAATAGAAAATGAAGATTAGACAATGCGGGAATATTGTTTTACAGTATTTACACGTAGGTGCACGTGTGAAAATAACAATTAAAGCTTTTAAATTTACTCACAGTTTAAATTCGGATTAATTGTTTATTAAGTTGCGCCTGGTTTCGAGAATAAAGCATTCAATTAAATGTGCAAACTACACATTTAAAAAAAAAAATTATATAATCAATAGACGCTTTAAATTGATGAAATTCGATTAAAAATCGACTAAAAGCTGATTGAATTTGATGAAAACGATGCAGAAATTAATCAATTAATTAATTAAGAGTTATTTTATTTGAAAGAATTAAATAAATTTAAGTCTTAACATACTCGCTAGGTGGAGCCAAAGCTTTTCCGCCATAGTTGAGTTGTGCGAGGTCTGGTCGGTCTCGTTTTGCCAGCCAGCGTCGGAGTGCGTGTCAGAGCGCGGCCAAAGTGCGACGGCATCGCGGGCGGTTTTGTGAGCACAGCACGACAGCAGCGAGACGTAATTTTTCGCCTGGATTATCATCTCCGCTTTTGTCCACTTGATCGACAGCTTTGGCGTGGTGCGGCGAACTTCGGGTGTAGCGTTTGCCCAGCATCTCGATCCCCTCGCTTCGCTCGTGCGCCCATGAAAAGCATCAATACTGGGACTAGCTCATTGCGCACAGGCAGGCAGGAGATGCGGCACCAACCGACGGAAACTCAAAGGGCGGCTCGACTGTAGAGCACCAGTACACCAAACGGCTGCAAACCTTCTGGCTAAGCTTTTACATCCATTATCTACTATTTGTTTGCCAATTTTTGCTTCGGCTCCCGTGCTCATGGCCAACCCCGATTGAAGTAAGATGTATGTAATTACCTTTTTTCTTATTTGTTGGTGTGTTTTTGAAATTTCGCACGGATCGCGTTCTTTGCGATGTCGGAGACAGGGTGTGTGTGCCAAGTTATGTTGGGATGGGTCGCGTGAATGTCACACGGGCTTGTGTTGTGCTTGATAAGGGGGAATTTGAGTAGAGGAGCCGACCTGTGTGTAATAAATTGATTGTGCACACACACACATTCAGGTATAAGGAGTAAAAGATGTCTTTTTCTCATTATCATGCGGGCACACGAGGATAGTTTTACAAAATTGTGCCTTCGGGTTGAAGAAGAGCGAGTGTAGCGACGGCAGAGAACACACAGTAAAGGTGAGCGTTCTTCATCTTGATTAAAGTTGAAGGGGAAATGATACGGCTAGCTACATTTCATTTATTTTAAATACAACGTTATAAATAATTCGGTTTTGGATTTTTCGCCAACTGTCGTGTGTGGTTTGTGGATCAAAATATTTCCATCATTTATACATAAAGTGCGTTTTAAAATGCATGTCGTCATGTTATTGATTTATCATTTATTTACAACCGTATTGATATTTCACCGCGCTCTTTTCGAATGAATTATTTTTGCATTGTTTTTTTTATTTGCCAAATTCATTGCGAGTTTGAGAGATTTTGTCGTGTATCTAGTGCGCTACATCTTCATAACGCTTTTGCATTGGAAACGGGAGAGGAAATTACACATAAATCTCTACGTGGCGTAATAAAACATTCAGAGTTTTTTTTTAAATTTGAACAATATTTGACAATATTTATATTTTTTACTTTAAAAACATGATGAAGAAAAAAACGATCCAGAGCGAAATCAATGAGAAAACTTGACGATGTCTTCTTCCTCTAGTAAAATTGGACTGGACTTAAGTTAACAACATTTATTGCCTACTAATATAATTAATATTTTGAGAAAAAAACATGTTATCGATGTTTTTCGTTTTTAAAAACTAAATATTTTAATATATTTTCTTTGTTTTCACTTAAAGGCGACTGCGGAATGAGGTCTTGCGTTGTGTGTCACCAACAGATGACAAACACGAACCGAATTATAAACAATCAATAATCATTTAGAGTATACGTGTTTGAATCGTGTCGGCCGGTAAACACTCGTGGGAGTTATAAACCTTGCTTTGCCATTAAAGAAATCTTTCGTCGGTACACTTTGAGTGCACTGATCGTGTTATCTGTGTTTGCCAAGATTTCATTACATACCCCATACCGATGCTCTGCGTGTATTGCTTCCAATGTCGATAACAGTGTTTACTAGAATGGAAAACACCTGCATTAAAGAGCTGCAGAAATAATTCTTGTAGAAATTCAAAAAATTAGGAATTTAAATTTGTAACGTTGCGATCTGCGCAGGGGTCGTTTTCTCGACTAATAAGATGCATTAGAAGGGGTATCTGCGTAAAGTGATACGAGCTTTACGTGGCAAAACGAGGATAGGATGTCACCGAGGCAAATCCTCCGAAATAAACCTGGATTTGACTGATGTCACGTAGTTAAATCCCGAGAGAGGAAACGCGCCAAACTGAGTACGCAATTGGACTTATCAGAACAAACGGCTATTCACATGCAAATGCACTCCACTTAAGCGCTATTTCTATTTTTATTCCATTGTTTTCGTCTCTAAAATTTGTTTTCAATTTTCGATTTGATACCTGAGATCCCCGCGATCCCCGCTGCATGATACCCGATATGTTTTGTTTTTCTTGCGCAACAACGCCAGGGAAAACGCTTGATTAGTGTTGTTGTTGTTGTTGTTGTTGTGTTGTGTTGTGTTTTTTTTTTTTTTTGTGACTTTTTTTGTGACTTTTTGAGATTTTTGTTTTGTTTTGTGTTGGAAACGAACAAATGACATTCCGCTTTTGTTGTTGTGGTTTTTCTGCCACATAGGGTCGGCGACGATCTCATTTACGTTCGAAAAGTGCTGCATTCTGTAAAGGGAATTACGGCAAGCCACTTTATAGCGCGCACGGCCAACAACTTTTTAAAGCGAATGGAATATTGTTACAAATGCAAATTAACTATTCGTTTTTTTTAATTTTTAAAAATACAATATATATGGATAAGGCAATCAAAAACTGCTGGTGATTTAATTCCAAATCATACGAGATGGTTTGTGAAGTGTTATTTGTAAAATTTACGCTCTTGAAAGTTGTATCGTGGAAGAATAAAAAATGGCCGCGATAAATCCTCGCTCCTCTCAAGTTTACTTCTTGCGCTGTCATGTCGATGCTCTCACTTAGACTTAAAGATATAAATATATGGAACGGTGTGGGGACTGGGAACATCGCAATTTTCATCAGGGGAAGTGTCGGGCTTTAGTTGAAGCGACACCTACAGGAGAAATTGAAGAAAGGAGTTGGAATGATGAAAGATTTTTTTTTAAATAAAAATGTTTTTTTTTTTTTGGTGGTTTTTGGAAATGTTTGAATTTTAATGAAGTAAATATTGGAACGTATCGATTCGGTTGGTCGCAATTGTAATTTCCATTCGGATTGAACTTGCGGTCAGTTGCGGAATTTTACATGGAAATTTATTGAGTTTGAAATTTCATAAAAGCATCTTCGCATCCATTCTCTTCGCTTTGCCATTTCATTCGCTGTTATTCGCGTAGCGTGAGAAGGAAATGTTTAGAGCACAGATGTTGGTTGCTCGATAGGTTCTATTTATACAATAAATACTTCGATTCTTTCCCTCGGCCGAAGCAATCAGCTTCAAATATTCAATTGTTTCAAGTGCACTGATGTAATCGACCGTTTATTCCATTTTCAGATTTTTAATTTGTAATCACAATTAGTGTGTGTGTGTGTGTGTAAAACTCAATGGTTTTTAAGTAAGACTCAATTTTATTGTGTTGTGCTGGGTCAGTGGTGTGCATGGTTCGTTTTGGCTAAGATTTAGGAACGGCAATAAACGTTTAGGTTGTTTTAGCATTTTGTTTTAATTATTATTATTATTATTATTATTATTATTTTTCAACGAGTTAAACCAAGTTTATTTGTTTAGGTACGAATTTGTTATTCTAAATCTGATTTTAGATAGTTTAGAATATTCGTAAATAATTAATTTTTAACAACATTCAATATACTTGCATGAACTGTGATGTTTACAGCAAGAATTTACGAGGTGATGGCCACTTACGAGTCACGATCGAAAGAAAATGCTTTTATAGATTTAAAAAATCGGCAGAAAAACAAACAAAAGACGATAATTCGATTTGAATGAATTTAATTTATTTTGATATCGAATTGTCGTATTTAGAATAATAAATTCGTACATGAACTTCTTTGCTCAAACCATGCAAGTTGGCTGACAAGAAAACAAGAGCTGAATCTAAAGCGAGGCTAAATAATGTGTAGTTTCAGTTAAAACGCAGGATTTTTGCTTGTGTTTGTTTCAGGCAAAAACGCTGCACAAAACGAACAAATTTCTGGAAGTCACGTGACTCAGGTAAAAACGAAACGACTGAAACGGTAATTTTGGAACGCATTTAGTGCAAAAATTGTCATGCATTCGTATTTGTTTTGGGGGTTTTGAATTTTTTTTTTTTTTTGGATTTTATAGGTAAATGCCAATTAAAATTTATTTATTTTCACCCATTGAACGAATTGTATCGACTTTTACTCGTGTTATTTTGGCGGTGGATGCTTTACCTGCAAGCATTAGAACAATTGCAAGTTCAGTAGCCATTTTGAATTTGGTTGTAAGACATTACAAAAAAAATCACTTTAGTTGTGGTTTCTGTTTTTTTGTAGTTGTTGATCTACGTTGTATTTATAGAAACACTAAAAACAGCAAAAACAGAAACTTTGAATGCACTCACCGTAAATGCGGGATGCCGAAGCAATATGGTATTATTTACTGTGCGGCTGGAAAGCCAACCTGCGCAATTAGAGCGTGGATAACCGGCACATATAATGTTTTGATCGAAAACGAACAATTTTTGCACGTATATGATCTAAAAAGAACAATATATTTACACGGTTTTGATAAAAAAAAAACAATTTTTGACTCAAATTGCCAACTTTTTCCACAAAGAATCAATTATTTCACACAAAAACAGCATTTTAACACTTAAAAATGCATTATTTCAAACCGGATCCATTCTGTATTTCATATTTTATACGCGAATCTCCATTACTACGCGGGGGTAATCTCGATTTTGTAATTAGAACATGAGCATTCTACGAGAGCATTTACGGTATTGCATTTCAACATAGATTTAGTTTCAGTTTTCACTAGAACCAGTTTGGCGAAATTAAAACCGGCACGTCGACTCGAATTTGAACATTCCAAGTAAAAAGGTTAGAGAGAGAGAGAGAGAGAGACCACTCCCCGTTAGCAAGCTCGAAAAAGAAGAAGAAGAAAGTGTGATGGTTTTAGTGTACTTAAAGCCGGTGCAGAAATGAAAGTAGAAACTGTTTAAGATTCAGGTGGCGCGCTTCAATCTACCCCGTGGATAGTTGCTGACTCACTCGACGATGTCTAATAAGAGTTTGCATTCTGGAATTCCACTAGTTGTTGTTGTGTTGTTGGAGGATTGGTCGGAAAAAATTGACAAGCGTTCATTACCACTGGTTTAGTGGGCAACGGAGTGATTGCGTATTCCATTTGCGAGCGGCGAATGGTGAATGGCGCTTTATTTGCTCTGGTAATGAATGACAAATGTTGGGATGGACGGATGAATGCGCGTTAAGTGTGTATACCCGTGTACATTGTATGGCGGGGGGACAAAACGAGACGTGACGCGAGCAAATTTCCACACAACACTCCTAACGCAGCTGCCAGGACAACACTTTTGCACTCTCAACTCACGACTTTGGGCGGAAATTACTTTTTCCTTCTTTTGCAATCTGGCTCATGTCTTTCTTCATCTCTCATTCCTCGTAGGATTTCATAAAGAGCAGCCAGAACCTCTCTTTTGAAATTTTAGAATTAAATTGCTTCATTTTCTTCTATTTCAAACGCGAGATTTAAGTTTAAAACATAAAATTCACATTAGGGAGTTTGATTAATTCAGTCGATTTTGCAATTTTAATTTTTTGTCACGTGATATCCGTTTTACCAAATCACATTTAGAATTATTGAAATACAAAAATCGCAAAATTGTCTACGCGGTGGTTTTGAGGCTGATCAAACTCAAAACAAAATGGAGGACTAGCTCGATCTAAGTGGCCAACTTGAATTATCATCAATTAGCATAACAGCCAAGAAACTCAACAAACGACTCTGGGATACTTTGCGAAACTTGCGAGTATTAAAACCCTGAATTAATTTATATACTAATTTCTGTGTCTACTTTTGAAATTAGTTGTATTATTGTTCGTGTATTGATTAAGGTGTATCGTTTTCTTAATCTCGGAAATCTTCTTTTAGTTTTTCCAGGGTTTTAGCTGTACCCTCGTTCTTTTGTTTTTTTCTAAAATAAACATGGCCGCCTCCTGGCTGGAGTTCTAGGCAATAAGATAATACATGATTTTAGAAGATTTTACTAGCTTATCGCCCGCTATAAATGCGGGGTCTAGTAATTAGTGGATCAATCTAAAACGTGGATTAATTAAAATTTTGTGATTAACGCAAAATCACAAAATTTGATAATCATAGACGTAATGTTATTAAAATATTTGTGTGTTTTGCAGGCATCATTCGCAGCAATCTCAACAGCTACCACCAACACTGCAACAGCAAATCCACTCGTCGCAGCCACCGACCAGCAATCATCAGCCACACAACCACCATCCCCGGCCTAGCCACCAACACCCACAAGCTCAGCACCCGTTGATCGGTGCGGGTCACCATCCACAGATTCAGCCAGTGTCCACAGTCAACTCGACAGCTATTTCACCGCCCTCTGCTGTCATGCCCGTAATCCCCGTCCGCAACAATCTGCAATCGCAGGGCGGACCTCCGTCGTTTACTTCGGCCAACTTCCACATTCGCAAGTCGTGTTCTCATCGATGTAGTTGGAAGTGCGTGGCCATTTTCCTCATCTTCCTCACCACTATTTTAACTGGAGTGATCGTTTATTTCGGAGGTAAAAATCCAAATTTATCAATTTACCAATTTTTAAAAATCAATTTTTTTATTTTTTTTTTATTAATTAATGATGGGAAATTGTGCAGTGATCTTTTATTGTGTGTTGAAAATAAGATTCTTTTCTTGATATTTTGCACGTAAGCTTTGAGGATTTAAATTTTTTTTTTTGTGCTATTTTTTCCTTTTTCTTTTCTACGAAACAATCTATAAGGAACGGATTTAAGGCCAGCAGGAGATCTTGCATGGGTGCAAGCTTTCGGTTGCTATGGAAACAGAAAATAGAATTGTCTCTCTTCTTGCATTTATTTGTTTATGAAGCATCTCTTTGCATGTCTTAATATTTTTTTTTTTTTCTCTTTTTTCCAGGTGCTCTTTTTTATTTCTTTTTTTTTATAAAAGAAATCTGTTTGGATAAAAATAAAAAGCTTTTTTTTTTTTTGTTTTTTTTTTTTTTTTTTTTTTTTTTTTTTTTTTGGAAAAACTGGTTAGTAATTAGAAAACTATAGAAAAAATTGTTTTTGTTTTAATGTTATTTTAGGGAGTTGTATTAATTTAGTCAATTTTGCGATTGTGCGATCTGGCGATTTTGCAATTTTGCAATTTTATTTGTCGTGTAATATCTGTTCCACCCTGGGCTTTGGAGCGGAGAGCAGTGGAGTCATGAGTTCTGCCCAGAGCTGGAGCACAGAAAATTTTGATTGCTCCTCTGCTCCAGTTGTTAATACTAAATGATTACTAAATGACCGGCAAACATTGAAAGACGACTTGCTTTTCGCAATTTTGTTATACAGAATGAGTAACGAGGCTGAATGATACTGTATATAAATGAAGTAATGTTTATTATTATGGACTCCCAACTAACGTTGCAGACACCATCAGAGGTCGGGACGTTAACGTTACCAACTTCGGATTGGCAAACGCTAATCCGTAATTGGAACACAACTTCGTAAAGACCGGAAATAAAGCAGTTCTCTTAATTTCCTCAACCCAACGTGTCGTTTCCTAACTCACAATCTGAAAGGTATTTTTTTGCGATTTTGACAAGCGATTTTGAGGCTTGTCGAACTCTAATCGCAATGGAGGTGGTAGAGCTCGATCTAAGTAGCCAACTTGAATTGTAATCAATATGCTTGAGTATCCACGATCACATAACAGCTAGGAAACTTAAGAAACTACTCTGGTATACTCTGTGAAACTTGTGAGTGTTAAAATGCTGCTAATTGCACTTTATTAAAAAAAAAAATTGTTTTATTTCAATATGGCGGACATGCAAAATTGCAAAATCTTGCGATTGTTCTTGGAGGCTTCAATAATTATTGATTTTGTGATTAATGCAAAAATCATACTAACGAAGAAACCATCCATTTCTTTCTTGCAATTTTTTTAAATGTACAAATTACTCTTATTTTTTAAAATTGCGGACACCAATCAAAATGCTGATATGACGTCATTCTGTATCATTTCTGCAGCATGTTTCTGAGATTTTGTGACATCATTTTTTTAAAATTTACATTTTTAAGTATTTTAACTGTAATTTTTTTTTTTTTACATTTGTGGCGGGTAAAAAGGTAGTTTGTAAACTCTAATCCGTACGGTTAACGTTTAGTTTCTAATCTTATAGAGAAGTGACGTTCCGGTTTGTGAAATCCTATCAAAGATCGGCTATTCATTTCTTGGCCAATGGGAAAAATTATCCCGATATACTTTCCGGCTTTCGAACCACTCCATGATATTATATTAATAAATAGTTTTTGTGTGTGTTTTGTTTGCACTCGTGATATTCCTGCGCACGACTGCAAGAAACACACACGAACGATTAACCAGCATTGAAATAAGCGGCGTGGAATCCAACGGCTGAAACCCGGTATCATCTAGAAACGGCCGTTTGGTTGATGTGGCCTCAAGTAGATTTATTTTCTTTTCTAAAGGAAATAGATTGGAATTTGGTGTTTGTTTGTGCGTGAGTGAGTGCAAATCTCAATTTACCATTTGCTAGAGGCACGACCCGCAGTGGAATTTGTTTTTGCGTTTCCCCGCTCCCACTCGCCCCGCCATCTCTTTTTTATATCTACTCAACTGCGTCTTTTCTCTTTTCTTTCTCCTTGCGTGCACCGTTCGAGCTCGTGTGACAACTTTTGCAAGAAACTGCGCTTTGTGTTGCAAACTGCAACTCTCGTCTTTACTCTTGCCATCTCTTTTGCGGTCGCGTGGTGTAGCTTTGTAGAACCATCACTGTGCAGCAGCCGGGCTTGCCATGATAGATTAAGTTCCGTATGTGAAGGCAACCACTCGGAAAGACAAAGGTGGTAGTAGGTGAGGCTGCCACTCAGAAATTGATGTAGGAGAAAAAGGGAACGTAACACCTGTGTGTCAGATAAGCTAGTGAAGTAGGCAAGTAAGAGTTGCGCATTTTCGTGCTCCGCTGCAAAATATTTAAATGTGTAATTAGAATTCTAGATAGGGATGAAACGAATTGACGTGCTGCTTTTCTTAGGTGTCGAAAACGAAAAGGATGCACAAGTGAGGCTGCAGCTGCAAATGTTTACAAATTTAAATATTCTGCAATGTTTTTATTTATTTTTATTTTTTTTATTTATGGGTTTTTGACTAGAGCTGTTGAATAACATTGCTGCGTTTATCTTGTTTGAAATTAAAAATTAAAATTTAGGGTTGTAATAATAAATGGTCCAAAAGTCAACTGAGAAGTAAAATATTCTAATGAGAAGAATATTTATTTTAAATTGTTTAATCAGATGGTGTTATACGAACGCAGTGATGGTTACTGTGCAGTGGTCTATCAATGTACAACGAGGCAAAACAGGGAAAACTGTTTATACCATGTAGGTGAATGTTGTAAAATCTCGCGTTGTACGTGCACCTCTATATAAATGGAGGGAAAATACTCAAAAAGTATTTGCGAATAATACGCAATTTGCACCATGTACTTTTACGTTATAAAAACCCTCGTCATGCCTATAACTATAGTGGAAAACTCATAAGTTTAACGGAGCTTAAACTATATCGAAAAATAGCGTAGCCAATCCGGTAATTTTCCACTATTTACGTCTCTGTGATGTCAATGACCAAAAATTGCGATATGCAATAACCTTGTTCGCCGCCATTTTGAATTCTACACTTCATTCGCAAGAGGAGCACATGTTACCGTTTATTTCATTGTTTTCCTTTGGAAATCATTTCAATTCGCAATAATAAACTTGTGGCATTGCTTCGAATTAGTTAAAACAGAAATTGTAACTATATTTAATATAAGAAACAGTTCCTAGTTTCGGAAATCACGTGACTTTGTAAGGTAAGTCGACTTTTATAACTGTAACGTGAAAGCACGAGCGCAAACTGAACTTTTATATTTTTACGTTACAATATTTACAACGTAAAATTGACTATAATTTTAAGGGAAAAGTGTGTTATCAACTAAACCAATGAATAGTATTAATTTAGGGGAATATTGAAATAATTTTGAAATAGCAAGAATTTACTGGTTTTTTAAAATTGGTTTTAGTGCAAACATGACATAAATACCAATGTAAATTTACTGGTATATTCACCTATACCCACGAGTCTCTAATAGAGTGCGTGGGGAAATTCCATTTTGCCTATAGTGCACCTGTGTTCAACCAGTGGATTTATCTTATATACATTTTTACGGAGATTTGGATGGGATTCGGGAGTATTAGTCATCGATTTGATTATATTTCAGTGAAGAAAACTTTTATTTTTATTTTTTGGATTCGGCTTTGACTGAGATTCTTTAAAGGTTTTTATTTACGATATTACCCTTCACTTTTGAATTCAATCTCGAATCATTCTAATCATATTAACTCTAGGATATAACGTGATTGTTATATTGATTCAATTTTGACATTACATTGAAGTAATCGTACAGAGAATTTATTTACAGAGGATGCCATTTTGAGACGGGTCAAAAATGAGCTCTGCAAATTGACATTTTTAAGGACTTTTATTTAACTTGACCGAATGTTTCAACTTTCAGTTGCGTCACACCGTCACTACCAACTACGTCACGCCACAAAACTAACAAAAATAGATGCCCGATTCGTTAATATTATTTAGCAGGTGCGTTTATTCAGAAACGATCATATATTTCGTTTATTTAGTGGCGAAATAAGTCTTTACACAAAAACATAGTTTTTTATTAAAATAAATAAACGCTAGAATTAAAAATGCTGGCATACAAAAAAGCTAGAATTAAAGACACCGGCATACATCACGTTTTCGCGCTTAATCATAATGTTTTAAAATATTTTAATTTTTTTTGGAATAAACTGCTAGAATTAAAAACGCTAGAATTAAAAATGTTAGAATTAAAAATGCTAGAATTAAAAATGCTAGAATTAAAAATGCTAGAATTAAAAATGCTAGAATTAAAAATGCTAGAATTAAAAATGCTA
>JAQFXT010000979.1:0-22458 GCA_034683725.1 Strigamia crassipes | reverse complement strand
GCAAATCGCAATTTTTGGTCAGTGACATCGCAGTGACGTAAATAGTGGAAAATTACCGGATTGGCTACGCTATTTTTCGATGTAGCGTAAGCTCCGTTAGACTCATGAGTTTTCCACTATAGTTATAGGCATAACGGGGGTTTTATAACGTAAAAGTACGTGGCGCAAACTGCGTAGCATCGTTGCAATTACTGGATGTAACAAAAGCGTCGGACTATAGAAACTGTACCGTTGCTGCATTCTAAAAGGCTGAAGAAGAAATAAGTTGTTTGAAATGTTGCCATCGAAGCTTCACAGTCGCGGCACAGCGCAGAGTGGGAAAATGTATTGCCAATGGCAGCCATTTGCATACCTGAACGTGCGCAATCTAGTTGGATTTCGAATTGGAGTCTAGTGGAGCACGGAGCTTTCAATCTCCCAAATATTGTGTAAAAAAAATAAAATACAGAAAAATTTAAATTTTTGTATTTTTTTTGTATTTTTTGTATTTTTTTCTTTTTATTTTCGTTATTTTTAAATGTAACGACGTTCGGTTAGATTTATTTCTCAGCTGCTAGGTGCCAGCTGTGTGCAAATTAAGTGCGAAAAAGCATAAAAGCGTTCTGTCGGTGCTTTATTAACACGAAAATGTCGGAATTGAATTAAAAATTGAAATCGACGTGCGAGACTCTGGAGAACATTTATTTACACTCGGACATGTTTACGGTTTCAATCGAAAGCTGGTGAGTTAATGGGGAAAACCATGGGTTGTCATGGTGACGGCAGCCAGTCGAGCGACTGAATCATCGTGTGAAAAATGAGAGGAAAAGTTAAAGCTGCGCAACGACGCGTTTGATTTTTTTTTTTTTTTTTTTTTTTTTTAGTTTTATTTGCGGGAATGCACTCGGGATTTGTTTGTTTGTTGAGAATAATTGAAGGAAAAATAAGAAGGTGGAGCTGGAGTTGTGAATTGGTCTTTGGGGGTTTGTGAATGAGTTTTGTCGCGTTTCCAATTGAAAGGCTGCGCACTGAATGGTGCTAATGGGTTGAAGAATTAAAATGAACTGGTGCGGTGTGTTGTGTTGTGTTGTGTTGGTTTCGGGTGCTTCTTTGCAAGTCTTGAATTAATTTGGGTGGTGGTTTTCGATGGGATTTTAGCAGGAAGTGGAATTGATGATAAGTATTTAATGGGAGAAAAGAGTTTTTTTTTTAATTTTTTTTTTGGCGGTGGGGGGTAGATATTTGGCGATTTGAGGATTTTTGGGGGAAATGGTAAAAAGTGTGAAATGTTTTAGGAAATTGTTTGGTTTTTTTGATTTTTTTGAGGGAAAATTGTAAAAAGTTTGAAGTTTTTAGGATGTTTAAATTTTTAGGATTTTTTTGGGGGAAAATGTTGAGAATTTTGAAGATTTTTTCGGAAAAATGGTAAAAACTTTGATTTGTTTGTGAAAATTGGTGTAAAGTTTAAAGTTTTATAGGAAATTGTTTAAAATTTGATGATTTCTTTAAAAAATATTGACAATTGTTGATTTTTTGGGGAAAATGGTAAAAATTTTGCAGGTTTTTTGGGAAATGGTAAAAACTTTGCAGGTTTTTTGGGAAAATGGTAAAAACTTTGCAGTTTTTTAGGAAATTGTTTAAAATTTGATGATTTCTTGGAAAAATGTTGACAATTGTTGTATTTTGGGGGGAAAATGGTAAAAACTTTGCAGGTTTTTTGAGAAAATGGTAAAAACTTTGCAGTTTTTTTGGGAAAATGGTAAAAACTTTGCAGTTTTTTAGTAAATTGTTTAAAATTTGATGATTTCTTGGAAAAATGTTGACAATTGTTGTTTTTTTGGGGGAAAATGGTAAAAACTTTGCAGTTTTTTTGGGAAAATGGTAAAAACTTTGCAGTTTTTTTGGGAAAATGGTAAAAAATTGTTTAAAATTTGAGGATTTTTGGTGAAAATGTTGAAAATTGTTGTTTTTTGAGAGGAATTTGATAAACACTTTGCAGTTTTTTGTTAGAAAATGGTAAAAACCATGAAGTTTTTTGTTAGAAAATGGTAAAAACTATAAAGCTTTCTATAGAAAATAATTGTTTAAAATTGAGGTGGAAATTAGAGAATTTTGACTTTTTTTGGGGAGAAAATATTGAGAATTTTTAGTCTTTTTACAAGAAAACTTCTAAAAATGTAAAAATTTATTTATTTTTTATTTTGCTCCATTTTGTGAATCCTTCTTTTAAATCATCAAACTTTTGTTGTCCGCTTTTCATCCACCAAGTTTTACTTTTCTGCCAACTTGACTGAATTTTAGTGCCCCCGCAATTTCCGCGTCTGATTGTGAACCAGAAAAGAAAAAAAAAAAAAAAAGTGAGAAAGGAAAAGGGAAGTTCAATGAGTTTGAGGTCTCTCTCTCGGCAATTGAATTTGAAATCCGGTGCAAACGAATTGGGAACACGGACGAAGAAATGAATTTCACACTTTAATACTTAACGAGCCTTAAATTAAACCACATTTAACGAGCGAAATAAAATAAAAACGAAAACGAGGCCATAAATGAATTTAGCAAAATGACAAGTGCAGCTTAGCGTAATCAAACTTGACGATAAGAAGAACGCGGATAATTAGAAATGAAGAAAAAAAAATATATAAATTTTTAAATGCAAATGCAATTAAGTGTTGGCCATTAAAAGCAAAGCGCTTATTAACTCCTGTCGGTCTAATTTGGAGATTACGGAAAATGGCGGAAGGGGAGAGCGCCGTTAGGCTGCGAAGAAATTGTTACGATTAATTTTTCTAATTTTTCTTTTGTTTTGTTTAATTTCAGATTGAATGAAATGATATGGAGGATTTGTTAACGACTGCTGTTGTCAATTCATCGAGCGATGAAGACGAAAGATGTAAATACGTTGATTATAATTACGACGCCATTATATCCGTGATATGCGGCATGTACCTCATTTTTGGAGTCGTCTACAGTTTGTTTGGTAAGAATGAAGTTGGGGCCCGTCGTGGGGGCCCCACCGATCGAGTTATTTCGGTTTGGTTTGTTTATGAGCGTATTGTATTTATTTTTGGTAAATTTATCAGGTGAAGTGGGTTCTTTGGAATTTGGGGCCCCGTAGGAGAGGATTTATGGGTTTTTGCAGTAGCGGGGCTCCAGGAATTATAAAAATAAAATTTGCCTTAAAAATAATATTTATATTATCTCGAGAAAGGTTGCAAGATGGGCCCCCTGATTGTAAATTTACCTGTTTGGGCCCCCTGATTGTAAATTTACCTGTTTGGGCCCCCTGATTGTAAATTTACCTGTTTGGGCCCCCTGATTGTAAATCTATCTGTTTAGGCCTTAAAGCCATGTAAAGTAGTGTAAAATCGTTACTAGTAGGGGCCCAGGGCCTCCACTGGTGGCAACACGCAAAGCAAAATGTGAAATTTGTACAAGAATTCAGAAATTTATCAAAATTTCTTCAAAAATTCACAAATTTATCAAAATTTTTTTAAAAATTCATAAACTTATTAAAAAAATTTTAAAAATTTAAAAATTTATCAAAATTTCTCCAAACATTAACAAATTTATCAAAATTTATCCAAAAATTCACAAATTTATCAAAAGTTATCAAAAAATTCCCAAATTTATCAAAAATTATCAAAAAATTCACAAATTTATCAAAATTTATCAAAAAATTTACAAATTTATCAAAATTTCTCTAAAAAATTCTCAAAAATTGTCAGAATGTTTTGGTAAGGGTAAGGCCACCATATTGTAATCACAGATTAGTCTTTTCCACGACTAAATCTCGGAAATTGCTTTGGTAAATTAGAGAATCGCATTTACTCGAATCAGATTTTCTTGTCTCACATGTGCGAGGGAGGAATTTGTGTTAGCATAAATTAAATAGCTTTGCCAGGCCGGTGCATAAACGGAAGGACATGCGCCCAACATTCACTCGCGTATGAATTCAAAATGCATAATTAAATAAACACAGTCCACAAGCCTTATTAAATCCCACAGCCTAAAGCTAAAGTGCTGTCAATTTAAAGAGATTTTAATGCCGGAGACATGGACATCGATTTTATAAACTGATTTACAACGTGAATGACTAATACGGTACATCGCTTTACATCGCTTAAACCTTTTAAAATGATTGATTAGATTCGGACATAAAACTGACAATAGAGGACTCGCTTGCCATAAAAAAACTCGAAGCAAATATAACCAGCCGTTGGGTCACCAGAAAAATGTATAATAACAATAAGTAATAATAATAAATAATAATAATAAATAATAAATAATAAATAAATAATAATAATAACGGATCTGATATCCTTTTTTTTATAAAAATCTAAAAGAGAGGCAACAGCTTACCAATGGCAAATGGGCTCCTGATGAAGTGGGCCCCCTTTAAACATTCAGATTAATCTTTTTATAAAAACACTCTAAATTATTTAATTTCACACTATTTAGTAGCACTTTTTTTTTTTTTTTTTTTTTGCAATATTTGTAAGAATTTTTACACTTTTTATTTTTATTTATTTGCATACTGGTACTTAGGTGTCAAAAACATTTAGAAGCGTTTAAAACAATAAAAAATGTAGTGTGATCAATACCAATTATGGGGGGAGGACTCATTTCTTTCAGTGGAAAAATAAATGTCAGATGCTAAATAATTTAGGGTATTTTTTATTTAGAATTGGGGTGTCAATAAATGGATTCCTTAAACATTAAAAAACTTTAATACGATTATTTGTCGAGAATCTGTATTTACGTTTAGTATCGACTGTATACTGCCAGTAATATGTACAATATACGTACAGTTTAGAAAATAAAAACTTTCCTTCGGTTTATTGAAATGTATTAATTACTACGTTCACCCATCGATAGGTGAATACGTAAACATGTACGTGCAACGTGCAACCAATCATGTTGCACTAATGATAACGCCCAACATGCGTGACTCCATTGGTCACTATATATCAGTGTCCATCTTGTTTTGTAAAAATATAGTTACCCCAAAAACTACCACGCGTATCACGTCTCAATCAATCAACATAACAAGCATCTGCAGCATCCGCAATTAATCAAACATAATTCACAACACGGTTTAACTGTTTTAAGATTAATCTACCAGGTGGCATAAAAATCCATTGAGATTCATGACATCAGTCTTAATCCGCTTCCCCAAGCGGTAGTGAAGATCATCTCCATTTAACGGCAGGAATTTCTAAAAATAAACAAAAAAGTGTAAAAGCTTTGACGACCAAACTATTTTGTTTAGGTATAGGTTAGCCAGGGGAAGTTTATCAAATGGACACTGTTTCAACTTGCAGGGGCTCCACATCTTTTAGGGGCCCTTGTGCGCAAGAAAACTCCAGAAATGAAGCTGGTTGTAAGTTAGTGTCACAAATTAGGCGATAAAATGCTAGGGGCCTCTGAGATTTCGGCAGGGTGGTCTCCCGACCATCAGTATTGTCGATGATTATGATGTCGACTTCTTGAATTAAAGCATTGTGTTAGCGACGCTCATGTCAACGAGGTAAAAATTTGACATAGGTAAAAATAGGTTAGGTCAGGTTAGGATAGGTTAAAATAGGTTAGGTTAAGTTAGGCGTCGACAACACGAATCGTGTCCAATCCGATCATTTTGCCGATATTTCCTCACAGCAAAATACTCCCATCTCGCGACTCCTCAGAGTTCGGGCCGTTTCGTTTTTCCACTAATAATTGTAGCGAGGAATTGAAAGAAAACCGTAAACCCCGAATTGACCCGTATTCCTGCAATTGTCGACGATATAGCGAAATACTCGTTAGTTCGTTTCTTTCGCCGTTCGTTAATGACCGCCTTGTTTATTCGTGCAGGTTACCGTTGTTTCAAGGCCGTCATGTTTCTCACGGGTTTCATCTTCGGCTCGGTCGTGGTCTACCTGATTTGCTTGGAGGAGAATCTCTTGTCCTCGCTGGGAAACGCGGGCGTCGCGCTGGGAGCCGGCGTGCTCTTCGGTCTGATCACCATGTTGGTTCAGTACGTGGGACTATTTATGACCGGTTTCCACCTGGGCATTCTGCTCGGAGTGGTGACAGTGGCGGTCCTCCACCACCTCCAGATGATCAACACCGTGTGGATCACGGCCGGCACTCTGATCGGCTCGGGACTCGTGTGCGCTGTCGCCACCCTCTACTGGCAGAAGGGACTCACCGTCATTGGCACGAGTGTCTACGGAGGCGCCATCATTGCGGCCAGCATGGACTATTTCATCGAGAAGTTTATCATGCTCTACTGGATCTGGGACAGGCTGAGAGTGGCCGATTGGTCGCCTAATCCGTGTTGGTTCAGTTGGCTCATCTTGGCCGTATGGCCGTTCATGATCGTCCTGGGGACCATAACTCAATTCAGGATCACCGGAAGGGGAATTTATCATCAGGAATGTGAGGATTTTTTAGTGTTATCGTTTGGTTTATATTGATTTTGGTTTGTTTTTTTTCCCAGTGTTGCCGTCGAATAAATCTCGGCAGGTCAATTTGAATCGAATAAGGAAGCAGGAGTGCCGGGCGGATGTTCGGCAGAAGAGATACAGATATTTGTATCAAGTGCGAACGGCTCATGGAGACATTATATCGCAGGTATTATTATATAAGTGGTTTGGTTGAGGATGGAATTTGAAATTGTTGCCCAAACAATGTAGATATCTTTTTCGTGAAACAGAACCCTAAAAGGTTCTCGAATCTCTCGAATCTTTCATATAAGAATAATAATAAGAAGCTTATTGGCAAAAAGATTCGTGCAGACCTAATTATTTGACAATTACTCAAGCACGAGGTGTATTTTATGAGAGAATTTACCGATAGAAAATTGGAGAAACGACCACGAAGATTTCAAATTAGATCAAAACGCCATTTGTATTTTGGTTGTGAAAACCCACAACAGATGGTGCAAAGGACGAGCGCCCATTATCGAAATGGTGAATGCAGCCACCTACAGCCACCAATCCGAAAGCGAATGGGGTTTGTTACGTGCTTCGGGATTGGTCGGACGAACGATGGCCGTATTGTTAAGCCGTTCTCATTGGTCGTCAAAGCACCGGGGAACATTATCGAAGCTAGTGGTAAATTCTCAGACAAAAAGATTCGTGCGGACCTAATTATTTGACAATTACTCGGCGCTCTCGGTATATTACTACCGAGAGGTTTTAGGTTGCGATTCGAAACATTTGAAAGATTCGATTGAAGGAAAAAGCGCGAATATTTTAGTTTTTGAATATATTTTTCAAGATTCGAATGCCCCATCCAAATAAATTCTAGCTAAAGATTGGGCAAAATGTCAAATTCCTTTGTGCGCTACATTTATCACGTGTAAAAGGGTTCATCACTTCTGCCATCGTTTTGACGGGCCCCATCTGGACTTATGGTCATCCAGATAGTGTCGGACGCACGACACGTGTATAGAAAATCACATAGGGATACTGTTTTTTTTATGGTTTATGGCTTTTTATTCAGTTTGTTTAAGGGGTCAGTGGACTCAATGCCGTATTGTTACGACGCATCTGCGACCAAGACACTGACCATACGATCAGATTGATATTGATCGTGTGGGTGATGATTGTAGGAACGGCTTAACGGTCCACTTTCTAAGCGTCACCATGGTGAACAAGAGTGGAGAAAAGGACCAAGACGCTCGTCTCGCGGTGGTCCAATCTAGACTGATTGTCCAACCGTAGTTGGACCTTTTTATAGTCCACTCTTGCACCAGCAACTCCTTCTGACATGGTGGAGTTGTACTAAGTGGATCGTTTGGGAACTGCGTTGCCCGTGACCGGAAACTGATAGAAAGAAGTGAATTAAATGGTGGCAGGTTTGATGACCCGAGCGAGCAATGGCGCATTATAAAACGGGCACAGTGGACCCCCAACACCAAGGGCCCCATTTCGAGACAAAATAAAACAAAAATAAAAAATTAGCAATTTTGAATTTGATATTAAAACTTCTATTTTAATGCGCACACCTCGATACTCGATACTAAATTGTGTTTTGACGGCATTAAATGGCGGTTTAAAACTAAATCAAATACGAAAATAAATTCAACACCGGAGACCATTCGATTACTCGATCATCATCAGTGGTGATTTTATTAAGACGATCTACTTGACGCTTTACATTGCAACTAAAACGAGAAATACAAAATGCCATTTGTATTTTGGTTGTGAAAACCCGCAACAGATGGCGCAAATGGTGAATACAGCCACCAATCCGAAGGCGAATGGGGTTTGTTACGCGCTTCGGGATTGGCCGGACGAACGATGGTTGTTTTGTAACGCCGTTCTCATTGGTCGTCAAAATTCTCTTAGTAAAATCACCACTGTTGATGATGACTCCAATATTAAGAGCGTTATTGCGCCATTGCGAGTGGTGCATGTTTTCGTTATTAATAATTTTTGTGACACAAAAAAACTTGAATTGTGAGATGTAAATGTATTCACCAAATAGAATTACATTCAGAGTCTGCAGAAGAAAGCGTGGCCGACTTCGAGCGACGGATCCTTGACCATTAGATCGGACGAAGCTACTTTGCGGACCACGGCGAGTCTGAATCCGTCAGAGAGCACTACGACTACCATGAGCCAAGTGCCTTGAATTTTTCTTTCATTCCAGCTGCTATCGTTGCCATTTTAATCCCAATGACAAATTATTAAACAACAATTGAGGAGAAGAAAAATCTATTACGAAGTTTTTTTGTTTTTATTTAAATTTTTGTTTTCTTTCTTTCTTTCTCAAATTTAATGCTCAATTTTGTTTTCCACATATCAGTGCTCGGTAGAGCGAACATGGAATAGATGGGCATTACATTACGGAATTGTATAGAAATGAAAAGACCAAAACATAGTACGTTTTAAATGTTTTTTGGAGGAATATTTGCTCACTAGTTTTTTTAATTTGTAAAAAAAAAAATTATTTTTATTTTTTGGTAACTCGCACTTTTATTTCTTGTTTTTCTTGGAAGAAATAATGAGAAAATATGTATATTTCATATGAAAATATTTTAAATCACTAATTAATTTTGTAAAGCTGTGGACGGGTGGTTTGAGAAACAAAATGGCGGGGATTCGATGAATTTCGCCGCGTGGCTTGAATATTGACAAGTTTGTGGCGAGTGGGGCCGACGAGAATGATTAAAAAAAACCTTAATAATTAATCAGATTTTTAATATTAAAATATTTTAATTTTTAGGCCTATTTGCGATATCGCCATCTCGCAGCAAAACCGCGCCATGTTGCAATATGGCGGCGATGTCGGCTCCCTCGGTGTTTTTGGGTTTGAATTTTTTACATTTTTAGAGTTAATAACATTTTCACTACCTGTCTCATTGATCATTCCCATTGATTAATTGTATTCACTGCCTGTATTTGTCATTGTAATGTTGTATTGACATTTGACGGAGACATTTTTATTCGTCCAATTATTTTTTGGCAATGTGTAAAAGTGAAAGCAAATGTGTGATAGTTTTAAAATGGATAATGAGTGAAGTGAAGCTTGTTTAATGTTTGGACAATTTCTTATCTAAAGATAAAACACTTATTTTTACTTAAAAAAATAAATCAATAAATTGGACGCGAATTTCTTGAAATTTGCACGTTCAGTTTAGTTTCTCAGTTGTCGAGCCAATAGTGTATTTTGAAATGTCAGTTTTGACTGAAAAAGCGAAGCAAAAGTGTTGTTGAATGTACGTAAAGGTAACAAAAAACGTAATATGGTAAAAATGCCTTTCTAAAGGGTTTTTTTACTCGTGATGCTCTGAAAATGTTTTAAGATTTTCTGATTTTCTTTTATATATTAAATTTCTTTTTCTTTCCAAATAAAAAAAAAATTAATTATTTACAAAGAAAATAATTTTATTTTACTAGAAACACGACAAAATATTAATTTAATTTTTATTTCACTTCCCCAGCCGAAACTTCTTAAACAACGGATGTTTTAAATTCGATTTATTAGTCTTGTATTCCATGTAAACCGAATCGTCGGCTCCAGACAAGGAACTCATTGTTCCAGCCTTCCTGGTCACCTGAAAAATGAAATTAATAAAAAATCGTTAAATTGAAAGGTAAACGAACAAAACACGAGCAATACTTGATTTTTATTCGATCCAGCTTCGCCAATCACTTTCTCCTCTTCCGCATCCGTGTCGTTCGCTGCCAAAACCTGATTTAACAGCAGCGCCTCCTCCTCTTTCGTTTTATAATACAAATCCTCCTTTTTAAAAAACCCAAAAAAATTAGAAAAATGTCACAAAAATGTTTAAAAATCCCAATTTACTTGTTCCATTCCTGCGAGTTTAGTGATAACTTTGTAACTGTAGCCTTGGTCGACGAGGAAGCGTTGTCGTTTCCTCGAGTAACTCATTTCCATCGTGTCCTGCGACACGAGCGAGTAGAAGAACGCGTTGTATTCTTCGGCGATGCTGCCTTTCTTGGCGCGCAAAATTCGACCCAATCTTTGCGCTTCTTGTCTTCGCGACCCCCCGTGAGCCGAGATTTGGATGAGCACGTTGGCTTCGGGAAGATCGAACGAAGTGTCCGCGACTTTGGACACGAAAATCGTATTCACTTTGGGGTTGAATTTAAAATTTTGTAAAATTTGCATCCGTTCGCCCTGCGACGTCGGTCCGTAAATGTAAGGCCTAAAAAAAAAAAAATTAAAATAATTAAAAAATAATAACAATAACTTCCGTAACTCGTACTTATTCATTTTAATAGCGTAATGTTTCAACGCGAACACATTATCCGAAAAAACGATTATTTTATCGTTGCGTCGTTCGTGGTACCGAATCAGAAACTGACAATATCGGAATTTATTCGAATTCATAACGTAAAGAAGCTAAAAAAAAAATAAAATAAAAATTAATTCTAATCAAATTAAATTTTTTTTTTTGGTGTCGTACGAGTTTTTTCGACGTCCGACACGCCAAATATTCGCGATAAAACTCAGGCGGCATCGGACACCAAACTTCGGCGCACTGCACGCGCGCAATGAACCCTCCGCGCTGCAACTCCAACCAATTGGCCTCGTATAACTTCGGACCGATCAAAAAATTCAAATCCGCAATCTTATCGTCTTCCCGGACCAACGTCGCGGTCAATCCCAGCTTGCAATGCGCCTGAACGATCGTCAAAACGCGACGAAACATCTTAGCCGGTATCGTATGCACCTCTACAAAAAAAAATAAAAAATAAAAAAAATCAATAAAATGATTAAATTTATTTACTACGCAGTTTGCGCCATGTAACTTTACGTTATAAAAACCCCGTTATGCCCGTAACTATAGTGGAAAACATCGAAAAATAGCGTAGCCAATCCGGTAATTTTCTACTATTTACGTCATCGTGACGTCACTGACCAAAAATTGCGATTTGCAACGACCTCGTTCGCCGCCATTTTGAATTCTCCGCTTCATTCGCGAGAGGAGCGCGCGTTACAATATTTATAACGTAAAATCGACTATAATTTTAAGGGGAAAGTACACGGCGCAAACTGCGTATGAATGAATTAATGAATTAATTAATTTCTTGCCATCCAGAACCATCAAACCCCATTCCTGTTCTTTCAACCACTCCATGACGCGCTCGGCCTCCCACGATCGCTTCTGCTGATGCGTGATCATCGAGTACGTCGTGACGCAAATCGCGCAGCCCATCGGCTTGTCTTTGGCTTCCGACGTGAACCGGCAGATCATGCTGTCATCAGCCGTCGACCACATCTTAAATTGCGATTTCCATTGCTCCACCGACACCCCCGAATTGCACAAAATCAAACAGCGTTTCCGCACCGTGCAGCAAGCGGTCACTCCCACCAAACTCTTCCCGGCGCCTAAAAATAAACAATTTAATAACAATTTAATAACGATTTAATTTAATTTCCGTACCGCAGGGTAAGACGATCACGCCCGATCGCGCCCGCCCGTTGCCGAACATTTTACGTAAACTTTTCTCCTGGTACGGACGCAGAATCGCGGACGGTTTTAAATCCATGCTACGAAAAATGACGAATTAGACGATTTTTTTTTTTTTTAGGGGGGTGGTGGGGATAATCAAAACTACTTGACGTCGGGGTTGTGCGTGTCGTTGCGAAAATCGTATTCGTGCAATAACGGGTAATCGAGCTCGATGCAGCGTTTCTGCAGAACTTCGATCATTTCTTGATTGACTTCGAACGAAATTGTTTTGAAATTGTCCACTTCTTCGTCGTCGTCGCGATCCATCTTCTCGTAGTAATTAATTATGTCTTCCGGCACTTCGGCGCCATTTGCTTTAGCATTTTTCGGCTCTTCCGGTTGAGCACTCGTGGACGGTTTCGCTCCAAACTAAAAATAAACAACAACAACATTTTTAATTTTTTGTTTAAATTATTTTCGACCCAAATCTCGATTAACTTGTAGCGGCTTTTGCGTCGTCGTCGCAACGGCTAAATCGTTCGTTTCTTCGCCGTCCGCATCCTGACGCAACCGGCACATCTGGACCGCGTTATCCTTCAATAACTTTTGAATCACGTCCTTAAAAAAAAATATTTTATTATTCGTTTTCGGTTATTTTCTGCGTCATTTATCGACTCACGGGGAATTGACTCTCAACGAAATAACGATTGTGTTTCAAAACGAGTTTCGCTTTCCCATAACTCTCCGTGCACATCTAAAAACCAAACAAAACATCATTAATTCGACTTAACAACGCACTCAAACATATTTTTACTTTTATAAATTCAACAATTCCGTCCGGTAAAGTGGTTTTACTCAACCGATTTAAATATTCAACGATATCGTTCGTCTGTAAACCAACAGACACAGCTGCGTATAAGGAATAAGACGTTAATTTATAGTCGTGGATGAGTTCAGGCCTTCGAACTGGCTGTATAAAAGAATTTAAAAAAAATTAAAATCACTTTTTTATTGTCGAAATTTATCACATTTTTGTCAATTTACCTCCGCAATTGCAATTAGAAAATCTTGCGCGTGTTTATAAACGGGGGAAAACGCTTCCAGAATGATGTTTCCATCGGGTAACTAATTAAACTAGACATTAGATAAATTCAATCGACTTTTTTTCCTTTTGTTTTACACGTACAACCCACAGAGGACGTGACTTGTGATCGGCTTTTAACGGCATTTGACGGTAATCTTTCGCTCCGAATTCATCGACTGGTGCTGATTCGTTCACTTTTTTGCTGGCTGCGGGTGGGATTCCACCTAAAATACACGTAAGTTAAATCAGTTTTACGCTTAACACGATTTTGACACAATTTTAACACGATTTTGACACGATTTTGACACGATTTTACCCGTTTCGACTCCCGCGTCGCCATCTTCGTCCACATTTTCTTGAATATCTAGTTTGGCTTTTTTCGATTTTTTCCGATCTATCAAACCGAAACAAAATTATTTAAAAACAAAATAACACTAAAATAAAACGTTAAATATACCTCTTTCACTTTCCCTTTTATATCTTTTACTTCCTCCACCCATTATTAATTATTCTGTCTTTAAAACCAAAAACACGAATCTGTGACCACCATAGAATAAATAAACAGTGGTAGATACTCGCAGCACGGCTTCTCGCGTTAAAGTTACTTTACTAGGAGGAAATAACGGAAACAAAAGAAAAAAATAATTAAAAAAATACACCAGTTAATGTAAACTAATTAATTTAATTAACTTATTAGAAGTATTAATTAAATTAATAAAATAATTTGATTAATTACAATCTTGACATTAAAATAAAATCAATAATAAATTGTCGATGGATTATACACTCCTGGATTCACAACGCAAGGAGTCGTACAGTGCCCAACCAACACTCACCAAAAACAGGATATGATGTTTGACATAACTCTTCACACCATCTAGCGAGAAAATAAAACACCGCCATAAAAATATTGAAAAAAATCGCTATTCTACTTCCGGCTTAGACAAAGACAAGCCTGCACAATTTGACTGCATAGAAGCAACCGTACAGCACTGGCATTGAAAAGGAAATCTGCTTGAAGCTTGCGAAACGCAAGTAAAGGTAAAAAAGGGTAAAAATTTCAATTATTCTAACCGAAAAATCGACACGAAATCGCAACCCGAGCGCAACGACAAACGGCGTACGTGCAGACCGCATGTTACGCTAAAATCCTCTCCGCTTTTTATCGATAAAATAAATAAAATTAAATTCATGTATTAATAACGGGGTAGAGCACTTTCAACAATTACACGCTCGCATTCGCATGCGTAACACACGAAACCCAACACGACAGAAAACGATTAACGCAATACGCTATTTACGCATTATACGATAAATGTGCGATTTTTCACGCTATTTCAACGGAATCGACTTAAATACAGAAAATAATTATAATTCCCACGAACTGGGCCAATCGATTTTAACATTTCTTCACATTCTGCGTAATAAATAATAAATAACGTTATATTTTATTTAATTTTATAAAATTTTTTCGTTATAATTGATTTAATTTTATAAAAATTATTGCAATTAACGTTATAATTTATGTAATTTTATAATAAAAAAAATTTTAATTAACGTTATAATTTTATAAAAAAAAAATTTTAATTGACGTTATAATTTTTTTAATTTTTTTATTATAGTTAAAGACCTCATGACGAAATTCGGTACCGGAACCAACGAGGATAATAATAATTTCAAGTAAATTGACGAAATAAATAATAATTTGTTGATTTTTTCAATAAAATTTTTGATTTTTCAATAATTTGTTGATTTTTCAATAATTAGTTGATTTTTCAATAATTTGTTGATTTTTCAATAATTTGTTGATTTTTCAATAATTTGTTGATTTTTCAATAATTTTTGTTGATTTTTTTAATAATTTTTGTTGATTTTTTAATAATTTTTGTTGTTTACAGAATGCAGGGCCAACATGAACTTGTTACTACTCCTAATTTGTCATCACTTAAGGCTGAAATGCCGGTAAAAATTTAAAAAAAAAATTAAATTAAATTAATTTTTGTTTATTTAAAATATTTAATTAATTATTTTTGTTGCAGAATTTGCTTCCAACTAAAACTCCAATCAGCCTTCTGCAGGAATTGTGCGCACGCCGCGGCCTGACGCCGAAATACGATCTGTTGTCGATCGAGGGTGCTGTTCACGAGCCCACCTTCGTGTACCGTGTTGGCGTGAGCGATATTGTGGCCACGGGGACGGGCCAGAGCAAGAAGAAGGCGAAACACGCGGCCGCTAAGTCGGTTTTGGACAAATTGATCGGTCAACAGAACCAGTCGATGAATTCGAGTTCGGGACAAAATAGCGTCGTTAACGAAGTGTACGTTGGTTTGGGTTTTGGGTTTTTTTTTTTGGGTTTTATTAATGGAGATGTGAATTTTTTGTTAGAAGTCAGACGCAAATTATTTCGTACGATGACGGCATTCCGGGGAATCCTGTCGGGGCTTTACAAGAATTATGCATGGCACGTCACTGGCCGCCACCTTTTTACGAAGTCACTTCTGAAGATGGTCTACCTCATGAACGCAATTTTGCGATTGCTTGCAGCATTGGAAAATGCCGCGAAGTTGGTAAGATTGCGTTGTAATTGGGGGTACACGATTTTATTTGTGGGATTTAAGACGTTTTTGGTGGGTTGATGTTTAAGTTTAAGAGATTTTTGATGATTTTCAACAAAATTTAATCAATTTTTGATGATTTTCAACAAAATTTAAGAAATTTTTGATGATTTTCAAGAAAATTTAAGCAATTTTTGATGATTTTCAACAAAATTTAAGCAATTTTTGATGATTTTCAACAAAATTTAAGCAATTTTTGATGATTTTCAACAAAATTAAAGAAATTTTTGGTGATTTTCAACAAAATTTCAGCAATTTTTGATGATTTTCAACAAAATTTCAGCAAAATTCTGAGAAATTTAAGAAAATTTCAGCAAAATTCCAACAAATTTAAGAAATTTCAGCAAAATTTAAGAAATTCCAACAAATTTAAGAAATTCTAGCAAAATTTAAGAAATTTCAACAAATTTAAGAAATTCCAGCAAAATTTAAGAATTACCTGAAATTTTGCTTAATTTCATTTGCATGCACTACAAAACTCATGTATCTAGTTCGCTCTACAGCTTCAATCAGTCAACAAGATAAATTCTATATTTACATCTTTAACAAATATCGAACATCCATACTAAATTATTTACTGGCAAAACGCATTCAAGAATTACTAAACCAAAGTTTTCAGAGCATTGAAATAAATTTCATCCGCGATCTATTGGAAATCCAATCAAGTCGCAATAAATATTAAATTTTCCCATCTCAACCATAATGGGATTCGAATCTCTAATGCGATTGCAGATTTCCCCATAAACGACTTTTTCCACGACCTGATCAACATTTTATTTAGTTACCGTATTTCTTTGATTTAAAGTCGCCCTCGATTACAAGCCGCGGCAAAATATCAACGCTTCGAGTACAAGTCGCGGCTAACATTCGAGGGCGATTTGTATTTGTATTTTGCAGTTGAAGTTGTAGGTTTTCTGCCTAAAAGTGGACTTTCTAATGTTAGAGGACGTAATTAGGACATAACGACTATCATTACGGATTCCATGACACTACCGCCAATGCAGGACCGCCAAATTTTTACCGCCAATCCCAGAACCACCGCCAATTTTTTTACTACCAACAATTTTTATCGTCAACAATTTTTATCGCCAACAAATTTTTTTGCCAAAAAACCCAAATCACACTTATTGCAAATTACGGCTAGTATAACGTTTTTGCCATTGCTCGATTGCACCAGTGAATGAGATTTGGGTTTTTTAAGTGCAGGAAATGGATGAAAAATTGTGTTTTGTAGTTGTAAAATATGAATTTTTACTTTGAAAGGTGTAAAAAGTGCATTTTAACAGTGAAAACTATTATTTTAAATGTTAAAAATGCATGTTATTGATAAGTAATCAATTAAATACATCGAAAATAGTGATAAAAATCAATGGGAAATGAGTTGAATCGAGTAGAATCGAGTCTGTCCATGACCGAAACCTAAAAAAAAAAATTTAAAAATTAAAAATTAAAACAAAATTTGTTGGCGATAAAAAAATTGGCGGTAATTGTTTGGCGGTTCTGGGATTGGCGGTAAAAACCTTGGCTGTTCTGCATTGGCGTCCTGACGACAATCAAACAAAACGTCGTCGTGACAAAAATGTCAACTTTTACCCGACGTAATGTTACGTGGAAATCGACGTTCGCAATTAAAGTCGCCCTCGATTATAGATCGTGGCAAAAAATTGCATTTTTAATCGAAGAAATACGGTATTTTTAAATTTATTTATTAATTTTAATTTTTCTCTTTTTTAGGCATTGGGAAATCGAAAAAACTTGCCAAGAGACAAGCAGCGTACAAAATGTTGCAGCAATTGAAAGATACCCCTGGTAAACAAGAAAACTTTACGGGTGCGGAAGAAGAAGAGGAAGAGGTCGAGTTTTTTTTTTTGTTTTTTTTAATTGGTCGAGTTTATTTGCATTTTTGATTAAAAATATGATGTTTTACTTTGCAGGCAAACCATGAAGTGCAGCGTTACAACAGCTTGAAGGACGGAAAAATCCAAACTCTGACAGCTGGGCTCAGCCAAAAAGTCAGCCAGTTCCATAAGAATCTAAAAACATCGACCGGAAAGTATTTGACGAGTCTGCAAACCACATCCCTCAATTCCCATGGTGTCAACTACGTTCAACTGCTTCAGGAAATTGCGGGCGAACAAGGCTTTGAAGTCACTTATGTTGACATTGAAGAATTGAGCGTTTCAGGTGAGGATCAGATGGGGAATTCGACTTCGCAAACAACTAGTTGTGCTTGAAATTTGTATTAGATATAATCGGACAAAAGGAATGAATTATTGTCACAAGTCGGTCAATTATTTCAAATGATTAAGAAATAAATAAAAAATCGATTGTTTTAAACGATTTTTTTATGATTTTTTTTTTGATTTTGTTGGTGTTTTTTTGATGATTTCAATTGATTTTGTTGATAATTTCGTTGATGTTTTGATGTTTTCAATTGATTTTGTTAATAATTTCGATTGGTTTTAATTGATTTTGTTGATAATTTCGATTAATTTCGTTAATTTTTTTGATGATTTCGATTGATTTCGTTAATTTTTGATGATTTTGATTGATTTCGTTAATTTCTTTGATGATTTCGTTGATTTCAATTGATTTCGTTAATTTTTTTGATGATTTCGATTGATTTCGTTAATTTCTTTGATGATTTCGATTGATTTCGTTGATTTCTATGATGATTTCAATTGATTTCGTTGATTTCTATGATGATTTCAATTGATTTCGTTAATTTCTTTGATGATTTCGATTGATTTCGTTGATCTTTTTAAATTGATTGTATTCGTTGATTTTTTTTGGTGATTTCGTTAATTTTTTAAAATTTAAATTGATTTTTTTGATGATTTCAATTGATTTTTGATGATTTCAATTGATTTTTGATGATTTCAATTGATTTTTGATGATTTTTAATTGATTTTATTTTATTTCTTTTACGATTTTTATTGATTTTTACTTGTTTTTTGATACTAACACATTTTTTTTTCTCTATTTTAAACCCTTAATCCCATTCCTAAACTAGGAAAAAACCAATGTTTGGTGCAATTATCCACTTTGCCGGTCGCGGTTTGTTACGGCGTGGGCGCAAGTTCGAAGGACGCTCAGGCGAATGCTGCTCACAATGCCTTGGAGTATTTAAAAATCATGACCAGGAAATAAACGAGAAACACGCACGACTGCCACTTGCACGTTTCGGGGCGTTCTTTTTAAAACCAAAACTCTATTTAACCCACATTTCTCATTTTTAAAACGACAAACCAAAGTCAAACATCGCACATTTAACTTAATTTTCAACATTAACCTTAAATAGAATCGAGATTTTTTGCATTTTTCAATCCCCCTCGAAGCCCCTTATTCGCACAAGCAGCAGTGGTGAGTGTTTCCTCGTTCAAATTGTGACATTTCAACCAAACCTCGTTAGGTTTGACGTTTACACCTGGGGTTTGGGCCTCTGCCTCTTGTGCGCACTCTCCTACACCTGTAGAGATGACTTTTCATTTTAGATCATAAAAATTTTCTTTTTTTTAAATTAAAATCTCATTCCACATTTTTTTTAATTTCAAATTTTATTAATCGTAAAAAAAAAAAAAAAAAAAAAAATCCAAAATCACCAATGTCGACTATGTAAAAACGTGCAAATCTGTCTATTCTTAGTCGACATTGGTCATCTTATTGTGTCGATATTGTATATACAGTATATATATTTTTTTGTTGTTTTTAAATTTTATTTTTTAGTTTTTTTTATGATATAAATGATATTTTCGCTTTAATTGATTTGAGATTGTAAACTATGGATTTGGAATGAGCAAATTTCTCGAGTTCTCTCTAGCGCTGTGGGTGTGTGCAGATGAGATGCATTGGCCCGCCATATTTTTCACACATAGTGCTAGCTTTTACAAACTATACTTTGCATAGAAGTAGTGATCTGTTTTTTCCTAATACCGTCACCGAGAAAAAACGAAAAAACCAAAACCAAAAGAAAAAAACAAAAAAAATCATATTTCTTGTCTTTATTAAACCTAGAAAGAGAGAAAAATTATTCAAAACATATTCCCTCACGTACTGTATATTGCAACAGATAACATTATAATTAATTAAATAGCTTAATAATAATAATATTTAAGAAAAAAAATAAGCTGTCAGTTTTTAACATTTTTCTCAGTCTATTTAATTTTTTATTTAAAAATTTCTGCACTTTCTGGAAAAGCAAAGTCGTGCATCCACCGCCGATTCTCCGTCTAAATTTCCCTAAAATTGATTTATAAATTGTAAAAAAAAAAAAAAAAAAATTTAAATTTGAGAGCGGGGAATCGAGCGGCGGATTCACACCCGATGGAAATAAATGTCCAAAATTAATTACTTCAGCTCCCCTCCCCTCAAAAAAAAAAAAAAAAAACCTTACAGAAATGTACCTTTGCAGTATACACACTGTATCAGGGAGTTTTATTTCTCTTTTCATTAAATTTGTTGATAATTAAAACGTTAGTTTTGATTAGTGAATTCCTCGTTTTCGAGGAGTCATTACTTTGGTGCAAAGTACAGTGGTTGTACAGGAGTCGCATCCGAAGGTTTAATTTTCTCCTTTCACGTGTGGGAGGGTGGAGTCACTGAGCGAATTACGTCTCCGTGCAAATGAGATCCAGAAAGTGGGATATCTGTTTTGTGGACGTGTTAAGACGTTTCTAGTCTTCACTTTTGTAATTTTTTTTTTCAATTATGCTTTTTAACTTATTGCAAAAGAAAAACAAAAATAATGGAGGAACTTTTTAATCGTGTTTGTTGTTCCTGCGATTTTATCTTCGATTTATTATGACAGCTCAAATGAGTAATTTGTTATTATTTTTATTTTTATTTTTTTTTTAGTGGAATTAATGAATTAATTATTTAGATGAGTTTGAATCTTCTCAAATGTCCTACTTCCTGGCAGTCTTTAAGAAATGTATCAGTCACTACAGAAATCTAGTGATAAACAGCTAAATTAATGTTAGAAAAGTTGAAACAATGAAAAAAAAAACTCAAAAAGATTATTTCTTGCCTTTACCAACTACAGCAATTATGCTCAAGATGAATTAATTACATTTTTGTTTTTGAATCGATTTCATTCAGAGAGCAGTAGACTGCATCATGTTTTAGCGGGAAAATTAATTATTGTGGTAAGTGAATTGGATTTTTTGCTGACAGATTTTTATTTTTATTTTTAAAAATATTTTTTATATTTTTTTGTTACAGGTGGAAAAAAAATTGATGTGAACAGTGTCTACTGCTAAGAAATTATGTTTGCCAAAATTTCTCTGATAATAAACGTATATGTAATTCAAAATGGTGTTTATTTGAGTTACTGTAAATTCTTTGGTTGTGTGCGGGTCAGAGGTGGGCAATAATCGATTACTGTAATCGCTAACTATAATCGTAATTGATTACACAGAGGTAGAAGTAATTGTTAATCGTAATCGGTTACAAAATTAGAACAGTAATCAGTAATCGTAATCGGTTACAAAATTAGAACAGTAATCAGTAATCGCAATCGATTACAACTTAAAAAATGCAAGATGATTACTGATTACATAACTCGAATTTGTTGCTTACTGATTGACTATGACAATTTTTCTGTGGAGCTTGCTATAGAGGGTTGCGCATCAAATCATCTTGAATCTTATTGAATGAAATACCTACGTATTCAATTCTGAGACCGACGTATTTGAATTTGAGACTCCAGAATCAGAATTGGCAAGTGATCCAGCTTGCAATGGAGATTGCACCACTGGTTGATTATATGTTTAGGATAACCACTTGCTTTGAAGTGATTGATCCATTCCGCTATGCCTTCGTCCAGATATTGTATTCCACTGTTTGCTTTGCGTATCCTGTCCAGGCCACCCCAAAGGATGCCCTTCTTGACATTCCACGCATGAGCTGACGTCCAGGGTCGGAAACGTGTCTTACAGATTGGAAATGACGAGAAAAAACGATTCCCGGTGTCGGAATTTGCATATCTGCAACGGTTGAAAAGATATCGACTGTAACTCTTCAGCCGTTGCAGATTTGTCAGTGAGCAAACTACGTGCTCATTCTGATTCTGAACACAAATAAAACTATATTAGCATCTGGCAAGGCAAACTCACATTCATTTCCGATGCTGACATACGAGCTTGGCGTTTACTCACAGATCTCTAAAATGATGGTTGGAAATTTTAATTAGGTCTGTAGCTGTATTCTTGACGATCTTGACGATCTAAACGATCTAATAGGGCCAAATTAGTTTGGAAGTTAAAAAAATAAAGTTGAGAAGTTTTTGTCACGTGACGGCTTTCCTCGACACGAAGCAGGAAACACGACATTGAAATGATGTGAGTTACTATTCTTTTGTCTTTGTTATAGTTGTTTTATATTTTAGCGTTTTTAGTTTGTTTTACTTGAGTTAACTTAGTTATCTTTTAGCTTTTAATTTGTTTTCATTTTAATTTGGATATTTTTCCTTTAGTGTACACTTTATTCGTTTTTCAAATTACTAATTGCTTTTATTTTATAGGTTCGAACGAGGTCTTGCGGTATCGTTGGACGGAAGATTTCGGTGTCGTAACTTTTTTTAAATTAGATTTGTTAAAAGTTTAGTGTTTGTAATTTATATTTTGTACATTTTATTACATAATTTTATTTTTTTTTGCTTTAAACTTCTTGCTTTTAAATATTTGTACAAATAAAAGTGGGGAATGCGTATATTCTAGTCCAAACCTTAAAAAATTTGGCAGCAATTCGCCTCTTTGCACTTGGTATTATTTTTTTATTGGTTTACACTTGAGCTTGAGATAGATAATAATTGCGTTTAATTTAGGAACTCCATAAACATAACATATAACTAACAAATAACTAACAACTTTAAA